>JAODAL010036085.1:0-42147 GCA_025379985.1 Phyllomedusa bahiana
AGATTTTTTTTTGAGGAAAAAGAGAGTGATGTAGCTGAGAATGAGGAAGAAAACATTGAGGATAAGGTCACCTCTCCTGTGAAGCCTTTGGATACAGATCTGACACAGAGCGTCTCCAAAAAATGTAAGCCAAAACATAAATGAGAAACCCCGGTAAAAGACAAACCTTCTCCCCCATCCTCAAGGGCCCGCCTATTCCCTTCCTGTCGGGCAGATCTCCGGAAAATTTTAGGTTTTTAATTTTTTAACCCCGGGTATATGGTACCAGGGGGCAAAACTAAACCCAGTATTTGGGAAACCCCAAAAACTATTAAAAATTTTAGAACTTTGAGTGATAAGGGCAAAAGGGATATAGCCTTAAAGGAAAAGAATTTTCACACACTTTTGGGTTGGAAAAGGCCCCGACAACTGTTCGTATTGTACAAAAACATCAAATAAAAAAAATAAGTATAAGGGGCCCCCATTTAAACAAAAATTTTGGTGAAAGTCTCTGGATTTCCAATTTTTTTTTTTTAAAATTTTCCCCTTTTTTAAATTCACAAATTTAAAAGGGGCAGTAACCCACATTTAATTGGGGAAAAAAAAAACCACCTTTTGGGGATGGTTTTTAACCGTTATAGAGGTCTGTTTTCTGTAAAAGTGACACATGCAATATCGTTGTCTTCTCTAAGGAAAGGGTAGGTTTAAATTCCCCAATTTCCCGGCTGAAGAACAAGGGTTTTAATTTTTTGGAAAACCATTAAAGAAAACCCCTCATTTTTTCTATGTGGTGGGGACTTTGCCCGTGGGAAAACCCCCTCAGGGCCAAAAATTTTCTTTTTTTTTTTTTTTTTTTTTGAAAGGAGGGTTAAAGGAAGGTATGTAAATTTTTGTCTATAAAAAAAAAGGGGGGTAAAGTATACATGGGGGGGGGGAAAAGTCCCAAATAAAAAAAAAGGGCCCTATATACATATGCAGTATTAAAATGATTATGGAAATATTCCTGTATTCTGTTAAAGGAGTATATTTCTCCCACATTAATAGGAGATGTGAGGTGCACTTATCACACTTTGATGATATGCCATCATTGTCTGAGATGGGAATACTCCTCTAAGGATCCTGTCTAATCTGGTATCCTTGAATGTAAAAAATAGCTCTCACATTTATGTTTACTTTATGATACTTTTTGGTGATCTTAAAGGGGTTGTCCAGTTTATATATTTATTATATATGTAACAGGCAATCATACAGTTATCTAATATACATGTATACAATGCGGTAGACCCCTATGGACTTAAACATGGCGTTAGCCCCTGGGACCCCCCTGGTACCTGCCAGTAGTGTATTGAGGAGCAGAACTTCTCTAGTATTACTACCTCCAGCAGCATCTTATCATGCGACCCATGGTATACAGGTAACAGTAGTGTATGGAGTAGCAGACCTTCTTCAGTATTACCACCACCAGCAGCAGCTCATCATGTGAACCCTGGTATCCAGGTAACAATAGTGTATGGAGGAGCAGACCTTCCCCAGTATTACTACCTCCCCCCAGCGTCTTATCAGGGGACCATAGTACCGGGAAAAATTATGCATGAGGATTTAGAACTTCTCCATATTACCAACCTCCAGCGCATCTTACCATGCCTGCGCATCTTTCTGCTTGTTTGTTTTTTGGGGATGTTTAATTTCCAAAATTTGAAAACAATGCCGTATATTAGCATGCACACGTTATAGTCCCCACCGTAGGAGTACCTTGCTTAGATTTTCCCCTATATAAATCAAAAACGTACACATAGCTGTAGGACAAAACATTGAATTTACTTCATTTTTATAAATTGGGTGCATAAAAGACATAGTTCATGACGACACCTTTGGAATGAAAAAACATATGAAAACTGGCAGTACTTAGCTGTAAAGCTTTTCCTTTTAGGAGGTTATATCCCCCTATAGACTAGTAGGAGCCGATCATGCTGAGTTGCAAACCCGTGCCGCCCTCAATACACATACCACACACTCAGGCAGTCCTCGACTTTTCCCTTTCCCACTTACATCTGTCCCCCAGTTACAAAGGGGGACTTATGGGGAACGGTGCTTGATTCCATGTTTCCCCAGCAAAATATAGCTGTGGAACGACAAGTCCAGCAGCCACAGCAGCACATGAGGTACATCTTTGTTAAGGGGAAACAAAATCCCCAAAAAAAATGAAAAAAACCCTTCCCTTGCACTACCAAAAACCGAAAAAAGAAAACCTTTAGCGCGGGGTTTTTAACTTTTAATAAATCTACCTGTTCTGATTTACAAACAAATTAAAAACTTAAGAACAAAACAAACGCCCTTTTCCCGTTCGAAACCCCCGGGACTGTATATATGCCCAAAAAAACCATAAAAAAGGGTTGCTGGAAAACCATGTTAAAAATTTTTAGCCCTCTTTTATTCCGTTCATTACCCTGGGGAAGGGGATGAACCCTTTTCCTTTACTGAATGTCGGGGGGGGTTTGCCCTTAACTAAAGCAATTTTTAGTCCTACACTTAAGTAAAGGGGAAACCCCAAATTGCTGTAAAAAAAAAAATTTGAGCGAAACCATATTTTATGTAGACAGGGGCTTTCTGCATTGGTATAAAAGAGATAGAATAGCAGAAATATGCATATTATAGTGATGTGGGAAAAATATTTGGGCCCTTTTAAACAAGTGAAAAAGTGGCATAAAAAATTCAATGAAAAATTTTTATTTTTTGACACAATATTTTTGGAAGACTTGCACTGTTTTTAATGTTTTTCAACCCTGTTTTTTCAGGTTTTGAAAAAAAAAAAAAACCCCCAAAGAGGCATATCTAAATGCCTTTTTAAAAAGTGGGGGCAAAATTTTAAAAAAAACACTAGCATTTTTTGGGGGGGGGTTTCAATACAGTCCCCAAAAATGAAAAAACATTTTTTAAGTGGCAGTTGTAAAACAGAAAAAGTGCTGGGACTGTTTTTTTTTCAAACCTTTTTTTTTTTGCCCCCAATCATGAAAAATTTGCCTCTTAAAAACTAGTAAAAACCGCTTATATCCACCCAAACATGCTGGACTTTTTCAGAATAAAAACTGTATTTTTTTTCCCCCTTGTATGCAAAAAATACGGGAAAAATTATACAAGATTATGAAAGGGAATGTTTGCCTAAATCTCAGATCATAGCTAAACTTTGTAAGGCTGGGTTTTTACGGATTTGGGGCGAAACTTTTTAAAAACACACTAGTAGTTATTAAAGCAAAAGGGGTTTCATATACAAGGGTGGCCACCTCTCCCCTCTATTTTTTCCCGCTTGGATTGAAACCTCCTTGTCTTAATATCAATTTGGGTTTTGCCCCTAAAAAGTCTGAGTTGGGGTCCCCTGCTTTTCCTTTTTTAGGCAAGAAACCACCCCTGGAAGATGAATGTAGAAGGGGGTATTACATGTACAGCTTTATCCATTCAAATATATTACTGTTTTTGAAAGCAGTTTTAACATCCTTAGAACTGAATGGAAAACTGTACAGGGGTGTCCTTTTCAAATGAAAGAACGGGGTTGTGGGGATTCCCATTCTCCTGATAGTCAGGCATGCCAAAAATTGGCCCTTTTTCCATTTTTTTATTTACCAATGGCAGAGGTTGTCCGGGGCCTGAAAAGTAAGGGGCTTTTTTAACAATTAGGTCCCAACCATCAGACATTCATTCTTCAAAATGGATGAGCTAACCAGATTTAGTTTTTTGACTGTTTGTATGGGGAATGGGGTAGTTCCCATCTTGGGTTTTTGCACTCCCCCCCCCCCCTGCACAGGCTTTTTTAAACAATCAGGTTTTTAAACTGGGAAACTTCTTTTCCCTGAAAAAGTGGGGAAACCGAACAGACACCAAGAAAAGGTAGCAGTAGCGTAGGGGTTCCCTCTGAATTGGGTTTACCTTGCCGCGGTAGTGGGGATTTACAGTTTTCACAAAAAAAAGTACACCAAGAACCTCAAATTTTTTTCATTTATTTCCCCACAGCAGAAATGCTTTTTCAAAAAATTTTTTTTTTTATCCCCCTTTTTCCCTTTTTTTTAGTGCCTATAGAGTGCTGCGATATTTGGGCCCCTTTTTTTTTAAAAAGACATGTAAATCACAGGGTTAATTAAATTTTCTAGTTTAAAAAAATCACTTTCAAATAAAAATTCCCTTTTTAAAAAATAACTTTTTTAAATAACTTGCTAAAATAAAATATCTTTAAACCCCCATATATTTCCACTACATAAAACCCAATGTCTGATGTGCAAAAAAAAGCAAACCCTTTTTTCAGGGGTCCTCAAGTTACAAAACCCTTTAAAGGGTTGTTCACATTTTTGCTCCGTTTTTAACCCCGCTTTGTAGGTGTCTCGGGGACCGGCGGGCGGACCCCCGAGATGGATTAAACAATTGCAGGAGGTTATATGGGGGAATGAGGAAACGCAGCGGCCTTCACTGATAGATTGTGCTGTGTGTTCCTTCCTGCCCGTTGGGTCGTCTTGCGGATGTGATCAAAAAATTGATATAATTCTTTGATCGGGTTTATAAAGCGGACCCACAGGCGCGGGCAAACACGCGCGGCGATTCTCATGTGAAAGCCGCTGGTGTTCCTCATTTCCCGGGAGTGTTAACATATGAATTTTAGATGCGTTTTGGGGCCATCCTGACGGTTCCCCAGACGCATCTACAAAACGGGGGTTTAAAAGGAGGCAAAACTCCATGTGAACAACCCCTTAGGATACAACATTTTCAACCTTCTTTTAATGGGACATGATCACTTAAAATTACCCTCGCCATACAGTGTCACTGACACTGCTGATCTGCAGGATATGTGTTTGTCTGGAAGATCCAACCAATAACCATGACAGTTTACTAGTAAAAAAAACCTTTATTGGTGAAGTGTTTGATTGGCGGTCTAATAGCGCCTCTTTACACTACACTGCAGTACTACATGTTCTGTACTGCTCTTTACAGGATGAGTGGCTCCCTTGGACATCAGGTAACAGTAGCTCCATTTTAGTTTTCTGGTACTCTGTATCAAAATTCTTTCCTCTACATGGAAAGTGATTTCTAACTTCCAGTAGCTGTTTCTGACTGTTTTATATGTAAGGATTTGCTTTGTCTGTATTAGTTATCTGCTACATTCTTCATTTTGAATTATGTTAGGTGATATTTTGGGGCTTTGGGACCAACTATCAGTTTTCATTATAATTATGATCTAAAGTTTCAATAGTTTTAACTTACATTGGTCAGTCTGCAACCAATTAATTAAAGAGGTTTTCTCAGTACAGTGATTAGGGACAGGCAGTTGAAGACTTTTTCTCAATACATTGCTTTGTTGATTTTTATCTGGTCGGGGAGATGAAGATTTTATCTCCTCTTAGAGTTTCTCTGGTTACGACCATGTCTCCCTGTTCTCTCGCTTATCTCATTGCTATAAGCTGCTGTCAGTCACTCAGTCTGCCCAGGGTAAGTCACCTCCTGCAGAGTCTTATCTCTAGCTATTGACTTTGCAAAGCTCCAAAGAGTGTTTACTGAGGTGAATGAGAAGTTTTCAGACTGCAATACATTAACATTAGTGCAAGAGATTTATGAAGTGTAACAGGAATAGATAGGAACAGCAGAGCCCACACGACAAGCAATTCTCATTGGATTTGCATGCGGATTTGGGTTTTAAAAACCGTAAAAAGTCTACTGTAAACCACCCCCACAGACCTCAATTTAAAATTCGAGTTGTGATCCACACCACTCAGACTATCTTAGGGGTGGATTTCAAAACCGCAGGTTTTTCAAGAAACTTGGAACATGTTCAATAATCCGCCATTTTCCTGGTCAAAAAACACGTCTCAAACATTTCCATGTCTGATCTGCATCCAAAACCTCATAGAGATGGATGGGACACGTTTTCTGACTGAATCCACCAGAAAAAAAAACTCAAAATCTACATAAAATACTTGAAAACCGCATTGTCCAATGCTATTTTCAATGGTAGAATCCGGTGAGGATTTTGATATTGCCGTCTGGATGTACCCAAAGAGTAATCTGGGCAGAAATTGGAGCTCTTCCCTCACTGCTTTTTTTTATTATGATTGAATGCTGTTAATTACATTTTTAAAGTTTTCAGAAATATGTATTTAGATTTTCTTTCACGGTTGTATTTTTTTGCCCGCAGTGATGATGACATAATTGGCATCACAGAACCACGTCGTGTAGCAGCAATTACCATGTCACAGAGAGTAGCTTTTGAAATGAACCTACCTCAGAAGTAAGTTGTAGCTACTAGGTTTGTGATCAACTTGACTTATAATCCTCTATGTATTTTATATCTATTTTACATACTTGTATATATTTAGAGAAGACACCAATTTTAGATGCAAAATATTTTTGTACATTTTGAGATCATTTCTGGTTGTGATAATTGAAAAATCGACCTTTGTATTTTTAGTTCTTCCTTCCTGTACTAGATGCTTTTGGTGACTGGTTCCTCAACCCAATCCAGTTTCGGGAGCATGGCTGCCACTTACTGCAGCAGGCTCTATCTATCCGGACAGAGGCTGCCTTAGACTGTGTCTCCCAGACAGAGAGCACCTCTTTTGCCTTTTTCCAATCTTAACTTTTTCGTTTTGTTTTCCATGTTCAAAGACATAATTGTCAATCACTATTCAACTAGGTATGAGCCAAGTTATGACATTTACATTGGTGTCATAGCTATGTTATATCCCATGTTATATAAAATAGCATATAACTACTGGTATATACACTGCAGAATGTCAGCTCTGGTGGGCAATATTTGTACTTTAGAACTAGTCTTGGGGTAAGGTGCCACACTTCATCTATTGCAAGTGAATGGAACTACAGCCACATGATTTTAAAATTTTGTTGGTAATATTACAGTTTTACTTACAAAATAGTGTTGCCGTTTGCAAGTGCATGTGAGCGTGGTTTTGTCCAGATGCAGTAGTTGCAGTGTGAAAATGTTTCTTTAGCAGGGAATGCACACACGAGAGATGCTGTGGACATTTTTGCACTGAAAAAATCTGCAGGTACAAATCTGCAATAGATAATGCAGATTTTACTCCATTCAGTTCAATGAGGTAAAACCGCAGTAAATTCACAATAGACATTGACATGCTGCAGATTTAAAAATCCGCATCCAGGGTCAATTTCTATGTGGTGTGCTCTGCACATATTCATCCACCTGTTCGTTTAGTGCTGTTCAGAATGTAAGGGGCATGGGGACCTCTGTTCTCAAAATATAGGGGCAGGTTCCAAATGTGGGCCCCACACCAATCAGACATTTAAATAATCTCCTTTCAATAGGCCATAAATGTCTTAGATGTTAATACCCTTTTAATGCTTATTACCCTTTTCCTCCTTTTAAAAAGTAGGGAAAAAAAAGTTTGGTTTGTTTGTTTTTTTTTCATCTTCATAAAATGCAGGTTATAATTGCAGCTTTATAATTTTGCATCATTGTTTTTGTTTCCATAAACCTTCATATAACTTTTTTTGTTTTAAGGGTTGTTTCATATCAAATCCGATATGAAGGAAATGTTTCTCCTGAAACAAAAATGAAGTTCATGACAGATGGTGTTCTGCTGAAAGAAATTCAGAAGGTGAATGTCTTCTTTATCTATGACTGAGTGTAAAATACACGTAAATGACATTTCTTATGGATTAATACAAATGTGTGAAAATGTTATTGTATAAATGCCGAAGCGTATGGGGACGTTACCAAACCGGTGTAAAGAGAAACTGGAGAACTGTACACTGTAGCAAAAGCAGTTTCCAGCTGTTACTTCTAGAGACTTCTGGAAAATAGGATCAGCAAATTACTGCTATCTGTGGGAAATTTTCCTGCTTTTCATTTGGTCTATATTTAGTGCTATTCCTGCATATCGGTCTACACATTGTTTACAGAAATGATTTCCAGCAAATGTATAATTAAGGGGTTGTTCACACGGAGTTTTGACTCCGTATTAACATCCGCTTTGTAGATGCGTCTCGGGGACCGACAGGACGGACCCAGAGACTCATCTAACAATTAGCAGTGTGTTTAACACTGCCGGCAACGAGGAACACGCAGCGGTGTTCACATGAGAGATCACCGCTGCGTGTTTGCCCTGCAACTGTCGGGTCTGCTTTACGGACCCGATCAAAGAACTGACATGCAATTCTTTGATCGCATCCGCAGACGGAGCCAACAGGCAGGAGGGAAACACGCAGCGGTGATCTCTCATGTGAAAAACCGCTGCGTGTTCCTCGTTGACGGCCCGTGTTAAACACATGCTAATTGTTAGATGAGTCTCTGGGTCTTACTGTCGGTCCCCGAGACGCATCTACAAAGCGGATGTTAATAGGGAGTCAAAACTCTGTGTGAACAAGCCCTAAAATGTAGTCTTGATGAGCACTGGTTTATTTAGCCACATATGTGGTCTTTGTACCTCCTGTTATGTTTCCCAAGATGCACAGAAGGTCCCAGCAGGGCAGAGTTGTAGAAAAACCACTTCAAGGAAAATTCTGTGAAAGTTATAAAATTTAGTTTAACCCAGTAAATATGACTATTTTGGTGATGGACATTTGGGGCCTAGAGATCATTGGACCACTATTCTTGAGAGAGGTTTTAGAGGTGGGACTTAAATCCATCAGACATATATTGTCTATTGTGTGGTGTTCAAATAAGTCTCTGATGGGTAGCCCCTTTTAATGTAATTATCTAAAGTATGTATTGCTAATTATTTTAATGCTTGGCTTTAATTTTAACATAATTTTTTAATGATTTCTTACTTACAAGATACAAAGTAATAATTATTGATGAAGCTCATGAGCGAAGCGTCTACACTGATATTTTAATTGGACTCTTATCTCGCATTGTCCCTCTTCGTACCAAGGTAATTTAAATAAATCTGTCTGTTTATATGTGCCTAGCAATATAGATGTAAATGTTACACACATACGGTATATGTGCACACATTTCAGTTAAAATATATTTCTATTTCTTTAACAGAAAGGGCTCCCATTGAAGTTGATTATCATGTCAGCTACTCTGCGTATTGAAGACTTCACAGAAAACAAAAGACTTTTTCCCATTACTCCTCCAGTGATTAAGGTGAGCGAAATCTCACGTAAACGAACAATTGACCATTGATTGCCATATTTGCAAGTCATGATATATTGCCATAGATATTGTATACCTCTATGATAAATTGACTCGGAAGAAGGGTGGGTGTTTTAATTTTAAACACAATAATATATACTAGTGCATCTCAAAAAATTAGAATATCACTGAACATTAAAGAGGTTCTCTAAGGACTATTTTTTTAATTTGTTATAGGGTCACAAATGTATTATATTAAACCTTGTCATTTATTCATACTGTAATGAGTCTGTACAATATATGGGTTTCTCTATCTGACTTAAACTATCGATATCCATTATCTTTTCAGTGATTATTCTCATTTTTTGAGATGCACTACATGTGGCCTTAGTCTGTGTTTGCATGGCCATATTTTGACTCTGTATTTTCTAAAAATAAAGAGCATGTCATGAGGAAAGTAGAAATTGCTTTTGCCCACATGTAGAAATGAACAATTATTTTCAGACTGTGGTTTATGGCTGTCTGATATCCTTCCTGCTAATTAATGCAAACACCATCCTGGCTTATTTTCTTCACCATGCATTATGATATCTATTTTATAGGAGAAAGTGAAATGCATTTTATATTTTTGTAATATCTTTCATTCTGATCTGTAATGTATTTGTTATTGTGATCTTATATTTTAGGTGGAAGCAAGGCAGTTTCCAGTCACAGTTCACTTTAATAAACGTACTCCACTAGATGACTATGCGGGGGAATGTTATAGAAAAGTCTGCAAGATTCACAGGATGCTCCCAGCAGGTGATATTTTACCTTACGTTTCAGACGATCGCATAATGGGTTGAGTTTTAAGCTTATTTCTCACAAGCTGTCGTAGATCTTGAAAAACACCTGACTGTGCTGTTGCTGATTTCTTTTCTCTCTTATCAGAGTAACGAAGTTTAATGGTAGTAAACTGCAAGCTTGAGATTAAAATAAAAAGTTGTTTGAGTATGTCCACACGGCGTTTTTGGATCCGAAAATCGCATCTAAAAACGCAACATTGATCAGATCCAAAACACATCCTACACGTATCCAAACACGCAGCTGCGTGTTTGGATACGTTATGGTTGCAGCAGATTCGCACCCTATAGTTTTAAATAGGGCTCCCGCTGCGTCTTTCGGATCAAGAATTGATATGTCAATTCTATGAACGGATCCAAAAAAACTATCCAAAAGATGCAATTAAACACGCATCGGTGATCACTTGTCTGAACGCCGATGCATGTTTACCATTGCAAGCAATGGAAAACACACTGCTATTTGTTAGATTCGTGTTTGGGTCCGTTTAGGGTCCGATAGACAGATCCAAACACGCATCTAATAACGTATGTTCACACAGACTCAACTTGCCCAGTGAACATACCCTTACTGTGTGAAACCTAATAAGTTTGTTTTTGTATCTTGTCTCACAATGTATCTCTCTTTTATCACTAGGGGGAATCTTGGTGTTCCTCACAGGTCGGGCAAAGTTATTCATTTTTGTAGAGGGGTTTGGAAAAAGTTCCTTACCGAGGAAAACAAGGACCTAAAGGTGAGTGTGCTTACAGGCAATGAATTGAAAGCATTTTGTTGCATTAAGAGGCTAAAAACAGCTTGGTTTACTCAGCTGACAGTATAGTTTTATTTTTTTTTTACGTGATGCTAATTTGAAATCTGTGTCCAAAAAAGTGTTTTCCCCAATTGAACAAGGGGAACATTGTTTGCATTTTTTTTTGGGTGCAAAAAATGATATCAAAAGTTTTGGGGTTTGGGCCTCCAGCAAAGGGAAACCAAACCATGAAGACCTTTAAAAGAAAAACCCCCGTTATTTTGAGCATTGCATGGCTGGGTTCACAGCTTGTTAGTCGCTGTCGTACGAGGACAGATGCAGCGGCATAGCAGCGGCCATCCCATAGACATCAATAGAACAGACACAGTCCGATTTGGACTACGTATGCTCTCTTTCTCAGCAGTGTATACTTTTTGTGCATTGTGTAAGCTCCGTGCGTGTGATGATCTTGACATAAAAGTATGTTGGGTCGCAACCCCTTTTAGGCCCCTAATGTGTTATTACAGAAAGATGCCGAAAGGGGTTTATTGAGGGAATTGCCTTGCATAGTTAATATCATGGTTAATTTTGAAGTTTCTTTAAATGTAAAGTGTTTTTTGGGGGGTTATTCCTTTTTTTTTATCCTTTAATAAACAGAATGTCATACTTTATCAGTTGTAGATGAAAGAGACGAGGATGCACAGGAAGAGGAAGCCCTAAAAGAGTTCAAGAAGTCAAAACCAAAAAAGAAGGCTCAAATAAAGGTCTTGTATGGAGGTTATTATAAAACCACAATTTTATTGTCTACCACGTTTCTTTAGGTCACAACCTTTTGTGTCTTTGTTTAGAACCTGCCGAAAATCAGCTTAGACCATTATTCAGTTTTGCCTATGGATGAAGGAGATGAGGACCGGGAGGCTGGTGGAGATGATGATGATGATGAAGAGGGAGCCGGGTCAGACTTGGACCTGGATTTAGGAGATGCTGGATCAGATGAAGGTCTTGATCATTTTTATTCTTGCTTTGTTGTATCGAACCCATAGTTTGTTGTACAGATCTAGTTCTGATGCATTGAGATGCTTGCTATGAGAAAAATCTTGCTTGTATATGGTCAAAGATAGATATCTCTATCTATATTTATATATATATATATATAATATATATATATATATATATAAAATATATATATATATATATATATATAAATATATATATATATATATATATATATTGAGAGAGAGATCTAGATATATACACATACCCTGCTGCTTTTCTCACGGTTTTAGGGATGTACGGAGACCCTAAAAATTTAGTTAGTTTAAACTTACACATCACATAGTTGTCAAAGAATTTTATTTTTTTTCGTATTCAAAGTTTTATTAAAGCTTTAACATGTAAACATGCAATAGGTGACATATGGTGATGAAAATCAAGATGGAGTACAACAGTGATATATAATCATAACAGTATTCCAATGAACTCAGCTGTATTCAGATTACAGAACAGAATGTGGCATGGCAGTTCTGACGATCCTCATTGAAGGCCTCAGAGGTTAGGTCAGTGGGGGGAAAGGGGGTAGGGCAAAAGGGGAGGGGGAAGGGGGCGGAAGCTGGAGGGGAAGAGGGGAGAGGGTCTTTGCCTCAGTTCCGATGCTTATGTTTGAGGCAGGCATGCCAACTTATTATACAATAAAGGTTTGCAAGGAACACATAGTACAATATTATCTTTCTATGAGTCAACAATAGAAGAAAAATGGTGGGGAAAGAGGGGGGGGGGGGAAATCCCCAAGAACTTAACTTCAAGTAACAAGTATCAAAGACAATATCTAACCAGGGGAGAGTCGGTCGGTGATGGCCAAGAGCCCAGGGTGCATCAACAACAGGATTGTAGAGAGTTGGTCAAATTGGAAAGGTAAGGGAGTCGCCTCCTCTACTGCTTTTAATGAAAGGAGCAATATAGGTCAGTTTGACAAAAGTTAACCCAGTCACTCCAGATTATCCAAAATTGTCTGGCCTGAAGGGGTGAATCACTCCTGAACTCCTCCAGCCGTTGGAGCCTGTGAATCTCCTGGAACCATGATGTGATAGAGGGACACGTCGGTGATCGCCAAAGTCGGGGGATTACTGCCTTAGCTGCCAGAAGGAGGAATGAGAGCAAGTGAGACTTGAGCGAGGGTGCAGACTGCGGTAAGTCAAAGAGAAGCAGGGGCGCCGGATCGTTTAGAATCCTCAAACCAGTGATGTGCTGCATCAAATCTAGTACTTTCGTCCAAAAGGGTTGGAGGGTCGGACAGCTCCACCAGATGTGGGACATAGACCTCACTTCTTGCTGACACCTCCAACAAATGTTAGGAACAGCAGGGTAGAGAGAGTGGAGAAATGAGGGGACCCTGTACCATCTTGTGATGATTTTGTATTTAAGTTTTTGTGCCCAAGATGAGACTGTGGACTTATGTGTTAAGTAGAAGGCTTTTTCCCAAACTTTGTCTGGGATTTCCCTATCCAATTCCCTCTCCCAGCTACGTTGGAACGGTAGTTTATCTGCGCCTGGGGTGTTTAGCAGCTTGTATACCCTGGAGAGGGTGTGTCCCCCCCCCCCCCCCCCCCCAAGGAGTCCAGTAGGCCCCATGAGATTCTTGGTCCGCATGTTTTTGGCCAAAAAATGCTCAAGCCACCCCCGGCTTACAACGGGATCTCAGTTGGGTGGTCCTACTCTATATTATCTCTCACCTGGGTCAACTTCAGACCTCTCTCTGCATTTTGGAGGCCGTTTGGCACAGTGAGAGGTCTGAAGTTGACCCAGGTGAGAGTTAATATAGAGTAGGACCACCCAACTGAGATCCCGTTGTAAGCCGGGGGTGGCTTGAGCACTTTTTGGCAAATAACATGCAGACTAAGAATCTCAAAGTTTTTTCATATATTGTAGATAGCATAAAATGCTCCTTTGGAGATTTCCATGTGTTTTTTTTTGCCCTTTTTGCAGTAGGCACCATGACTCAAAGGGCGAACAGGGTCTATGTAGTTCCAGGCTGTCTTTGCACTTATTATATAGGCTTAACAACTGATAATAATTGAACCTGGAAAATGGGGTATCAGGCGAGTCACCTGTTAAGTCACAGTAAGACCTTAAAGAGTTCGGGGTAAGAACTGTCCCAAAGATAGTAGAGGATGGTCACTTTCCCTGTAGACGAGCCAGCGTAAGGGATAGTTGACAAGGGGTAGCTGGGTTTGCAATTAATGGTGTGAGGTGCCCTCCTGGACGGAATAAGGTAATTTTAGAAGGGAAGGCTCTACAGGTCAGAACTGAGATTTGCGCTATTAGGGGGGCATGTCGGAGAAGTTTTTTGGGGAAGAGTTTAACCGATAACCAAGGCAGAGCTGCAGTGGGGGCCCCAAACATTTGCGTCTCCATCGCTACCCAGAGCTTGGAGTCGTAGTTATGAAAAGTGTCAAGTGTACGGACCATCGTGGCAGCTACAGTCATGGCCAAAAGTTTTGAGAATGATACAAATGTTAATTTTTACAAAGTCTACTGCATCAGGTTTTATAATGGCAATTTGCATATACTCCAGAATGTTATAAGGAGTGATCAACTTAACAGCAATTAATTGCAAAGTCAATAGTTGCCTAGAAAATGAACTTTTTCCCCCAAAACACATTTCCACTTCATTGCAGGCCTGCCTTAAAAGGACCAGCTAACATCGTTTCAGTGATTGCTCCATTAACACAGGTGTGGGTGTTGATGAGGACAGGGCTGGAGATCAGTCTGTCATGATTAAGTAAGAATCACACCACTGGACACTTTAAAAGGAGGCTGGTGCTTGGCATCATTGTTTCTCTTCTGTTAACCATGGTTATCTCTAAAGAAACACGTGCAGTCATCATTGCACTGCACAAAACTGGCCTAACAGGGAAGAGCATCGCAGCTAGAAAGATTGCACCTCAGTCAACAATCTATCGCATCCACACGGTATTCAAGGAGAGAGGTTCCATTGTTGCCAAAAAGGCTCCAGGGCACCCAAGAAAGACCAGCAAGCACCAGGACCGTCTCTTAAAAGTGTTTCAGCTTCGGAATCGGGCTACCAGCAGTGCAGAGCTTGCTCAGGAATGGCAGCAGGCAGGTGTGAGTGCATCTGCACGCACTGTGAGGCGGAGACTCATGGAGCAAGGCCTGGTGTCAAGGAGGGCAGCCAAGAAGCCACTTCTCTCCAGAAAAAACATCAGGGACAGACTGATATTCTGCCAAAGGTACAGGGAGTGGACTGCTGAGGACTGGGGTAAAGTCATTTTCTCTGATGAATCCCCTTTCCGAATGTTTGGACTATCTGGAAAACAGCTTGTTCGGAGAAGACAAGGTGAGCGATACCACCAGTCTTGTCTCATGCCAACTGTAAAGCATCCAGAAACCATTCATGTGTGGGGTTGCTTCTCAGCCAAGGGAATCGGCTCTCTAACAGTCTTGCCTAAAAACACATCCATGAATAAAGAATGGTACCAGAATGTCCTCCAAGAGCAACTTCTCCCAACCATCCAAGAGCAGTTTGGTGATCAACAATGCCTTTTCCAGCATGATGGAGCAGCTTGCCATAAAACAAAGGTGATAACTAAATGGCTCAGGGAACAAAACATAGAGATTTTGGGTCCATGGCCTGGAAACTCCCCAGATATTAATCCCATTGAGAACTTATGGTCAATCATCAAGAGACGGGTGGACAAACAAAAACCAACAAATTGAGACAAAATGCAAGCATTGATTGTGCAAGAATGGACTGCTATCAGTCAGGATTTGATCCAGAAGTTGATTGAGAGCATGCCAGGGAGAATTGCAGAGGGTCCTGAAGAAGGGTCAACACTGCAAATATTGACTTACTGCATTAACTCATTCTAACTGTCAATAAAAGCTTTTGTTAATCATAATATGATTGCACTTGTTCTTCTGTATGTGATAAAAAAACATCTGACAAACACACATAAAAACCAGAGGGCAACAGATCATGTGAAAATATAATATTTGTGTCATTCTCAAAACTTTTGGCCATGACTGTATATAGTACGCTTGAAAGTCAGGCAGCGCTAGTCCCCCTTCTGACTTTGGTCTAGTGAGAGCTGAGCTTGCTAATCTAGGTTGCTTAAGGGCCCACACAAATTCGGCCACCTTCTTTCGTAGCGTTTTGAAGAAAGTCTTAGGCAACAAGATCAGAACCGCCTGAAATAAATATAACAATCTGGGTAATATGTTCATTTTTAGTAGGTTAATGCGCTGTATCCAACCAAAATCTCTCCTGTCCCACCTTGATAGGTCCCGCACAATTGTAGTCAGCAGTGGGGAGAAGTTGAGGTCAAAAGTCCTCTCCAGGTTCGAGGGTATGTGAACTCTCAGATACTTGAAGGAGGTCGAAGCCCATGTGAGTGGGAAGGACGACTTCAGTGTGCGCAAACTATGTTCTGGGACGTTGAGGTTTAATGCTACACTTTTTGTCATATTCACTTTGTGATTACTAAGGGGGCCGTATTGTTGTAGAGCCTTGATTACCGCTGGTGTGGTAGTAAGGGGATTTGATAAATAAAGTAGTAAATCATCCGCGAATGCGGAGCATTTAAAGTGGTGCTTAGCTATTTGAATACCTAGGATAGACGGGTCCGATCTTATCGCCTGTAGGAGATGTTCCATTGCCAACACATAGAGGAGTGGAGATAAGGGGCATCCCTGTCTGGTACCATTGCGAATTAGAAAAGGGTGGGACAAGGAGCCGTTCACTCTAATCTGTCAAAGAATTTTTATGTATTTTTCATAAGATGAACATGCTGTAATTTATTAAAATACATGTTTTCCAAATAGGTTATAAAATGTCTTTTTTTTTTTCCCCCTTTATTTAGATGAGCAATCTGATTCCTCCATTCCACTCTACGTTTTACCATTGTATTCCTTGCTAGCCCCTGAGAGGCAGGCCAAGGTAACATATTTCTTAAAGTAAGATTCCTTCTATATAGCAATCAGAGTTTCCTTTGTCTAATGACGTGTGCTACGTGTGCCGGACTTTCGCCCTCCCCCAACTGGTACCAGGCTGTGTGTTGTGGCTACCAACGTAGCAGAAACCTCTCTTACTATTCCTGGTATAAAATATGTTGTTGACTGTGGAAAAGTAAAGAAAAGATTCTATGATAAGGTCACTGGTGTCTCCTCCTTTCGAGTGGATTGGACTTCCCAAGCTTCAGCTGATCAGAGAGCAGGAAGAGCGGGACGTACTGAGCCTGGTCATTGTTACAGGTCACATTATTCTGCTACCACTACATTTTTTTGTATTTTTTTTTTTTTAACGTTCTACTAGAATGCACTTGAAATTGCTTTTTGTCTACTAATATTGTTACTATTCTCCTACACATAATTTCACAGTGACATTGTCTTAAAATTGATAACATCTGTACATGTGAATGTAAGATTGTTTGGGGTTCTTACACAAAATGTTATCCTCTGTTGCAAGAATCTATTGGTATGCCACAAAAAAAAAGATATGGCAATGGAAGATATGCCAATTGACCACAAAAGGCCCACAGAGAAAAATAAAGTAATGTAGTATTTTTTGGACTACATTTGCTCTATTTCCCGGTGTCATATGCTTCATGTGCAGAATACAAGTGTGGGAGACCACGCTTTATATACACCACCAAGAAATAGAGGAAGTCCGGTCCTAAAGAGACTTCATTTGCACTGTTCTTCTCTATGTGCCGAACACAGTATTCTTTGTCTTGCATTCTTTAGAGTATCCCCATGGATACCCTCAGCGGAGGACAAAATGCCTATTTACAGACCCTTCCTTGCATGTCTAAAATTATGGGCAACATGTATGAATTCTGGCGCTGATAGACCAGTTCTAAATCGCTTTAAGGTAGCGTAGAATGCCAGAATGTATGAACCTGTTCTTCTGCAGGTCATACATACAGTCACCGTCTAGTGCCAATACGACAACTCAGGCAGACCACCTTTAACCTGGTCTGGCTGTTCTGACTGTTCTGCGCCAAAGTTTTGGCGTCAAAGAATCATAAATGTGTCTACTTCTACTAATGTGGTGCGACACCCCTCTCCCCCCCCCTCGCCCAGAACGCCGCAAAACTTTGGCGCGCTAAAAAGTGTCCTTGGCGCGGTACCGAGGCACTTACCGTGCCAAAGTTTGGAGTACGACTGTTCATACATTTATAGAACAAGGCTACAACAGCTTTTTGAGGCCAGAATTCTGCTGCAGCCCCGTTCATACATGTCGCCCAATGTGCTTCTTCTAGGCTTTAGATCAGATGGTGTTAGGCTGCGTTCACACGGCTGGCAGACGCCGTAATTGCGGGGACGGATTTCACCCGCAATTACGGCGTGTGTATGGGGGTGGGGGTTGGGGTGCTGGCAGCTCGCTGCGCGTATCCCGCCGGGATAATGTGCGTGTCACTTTCTCCCCCCTCTGCATATTCGCCAAGCGGGGAGGAGAGACGGAATCCATAGTTCTCTATGAGAACTCTGGATTACCGTAATGCCTGGCACGGATTTCAGCCGTATTGTAGCGCAATACGGCTGCAATTCGTGCCAGAAATAAGCCGTGTGAACGAGGCTTTAGTAGAATGCTTCCAGTATTAGGAATGGAGACCAGTAGCTAAATAAACTTTAGTGCTGTTCGTCTGAGTTTCTTTAATATTTTTGAGAATCATGATGTTTGTACAAACCCAATATCCAATTTATACATGTAGGTTGTACTCTTCAGCGGGGTTCAGGGATATTGAACAGTTTTCCCAACCTGAAATAACAAGACGTCCGGGGGAAGATTTAGTTCTTCAAATGAAAGAATTAAACATTGAAAAGGTGCGAGAAAAATGTTTGTACTGTATAATAAAGATAACTTGATTTTTCCAGTTCAATAGCACAAAGCAGATGTTGCGTCATATTAACTTTGCAATTTAGCGCTACAAAAAATAGAGAACTGCAACAAAAGTAGATGTTTAGTCGGTAAATTGCACAAGATTAGAATAATGCCCAAAGTGACTATGGGAGCATATGTGTAAATACTTGGTCCGTAATCCTGTATTGCCTTTTGTTCATAGCAACTATTTCAAGCAGTGTTTTAAGGTGGCCATAAATATCATATGAATGTTGGCTGCACCTGCAGATTATTTTATGTGGGTGGGGTTTGTCTCGATTCTCCCTTTATATTGGGGGAAAGAGGGATCAGGCAGTTGGATTTCAACTTGCCATATCTTTCTGTTCGAAAGGAAGATGAGCTGCCACTAGAGGTGTTTGTTAGTGGCTTATTTCCTCCTCTCTATATTGAACTCTTGCATGTGCATGAATAAGACAAATATATTAGGGGTATGGGTAGCAATAAAATAAATGTCCTCCTATTTGTTAGACATTGTTCTGTTAATATACAAATGACCTATTGATTTGTTTTCAGGTGGTACATTTTCCTTTTCCATCACCACCTTCAACTGATGCTTTAATAGCAGCAGAGGAATTATTAATTGCACTTGGAGCATTGCAAGAGCCCCTCAAAACTGGCAGGTAAGGTTATGATATCAAATATGTGTTATTAAATTTATATCTCTCGCCAATATCATTGGGGACACCAGCACCTTGGTAAAGCCCCTCGCCTTAGGAGGCTGACACTAGGTGTAATCCAAAAGTGTTGACTCTGCCTTAGAGGACTATATCTCTCCTACAGATGCCAGGCTACTCCATTTTAGCCTAGTGTCTGTAGGAGGCAGACGCTGCTCTGCATGTCTGCTGCATTTTTGTAATTTTTATTTTTTTTATTTCTTTTTTCCTTTCAGAAGGTGGAGTTTTCTCCTCACCTGCCACGTGGTCACCACTTTTGAACGGTGATCCTCTTCTTCCTCCCCTCACTCTTGAGGGCGTCGGGAAACCAGACACTTGCTGTCTGCTTTTCCTTTCATGCCAGTTACCAGTCCCCACTGGATTCCGATACACCACTTTGGTGCAGAGTACCAAAGGGGTGAGTCCGCGTACTTCTGAAGACGTTGGATAGGTAAATTTTCCCCGTCCCAGGAGGGTTGTTTAGGGAATGAGAGCGCCTTTTTCCAATGTCGCAGTATCACTGCTCTAAGTTGTTTTTTTCATGTGCCGTTTGCTTGCGCTGCGCTATTTTAGATTCTCCTGAGTGTAGTATGATTACTTACCTTCCTCAGTGCTGTTGGCGGTACTGCATGCTTATGCCAGTATCGTCGAAATTTTTTTTTTCTTTCTTCCCCATGTCTTTTTCGAGGCCAAAGCCCCACGTGTTCTCTCACCTGTAATGTCCTTTGGGCGCCCAGCCCATATTTCCCCCCAGTTAGTAGGAAGAGTCTTTGCAGCCTGGGCTTTTTCTGGGGTGGAGCCTGAACACCATTTTGCCAGCAACACACTGCAGCATCTTTCCATGTTCAGTTCCTGTGCTCCTTCTGGAGTATACAGCACCCTTCTCTGCCTGCGCTCCCGCCCATTGCTACCATGTTCCTTTCCAAGGATGATACACCAAAACAACCCGGTCCAAGGCAGTAGCAGCCTTCTATGCTTGCTCCTGCTGTCACAAAAAGTTTGCTTGTAGTAAGTATAGCTCACTCTGCTACCTTTGCATTGCTCCTCCCAGCTGACCGCTGTGGGGTCCGACCCCCTCTTGTCAGTAGTCGGCTGTCCCAGAATGGGCTAGGTCCCTCTCCTTTGCGGCGGGTGACTTTTTTCCATGCCATCCCAGGCAATGGTTTTTGCTATAGAGCGGCTGCTATCTGAGCTTGCTGCCCAACCTAGCATTTCTTGGGGCTCTGTGCACTGCACATTTCGAAGGGACGTCCCTTATAAGAGGACCAAATTCTCTACGTCGCCTGATCTCTCTCAGGACAGATCCTTGGTGGATACAGAGGCTTTCTTTCATGAACAGATGGCCTTTTCTTTGGCCCCTCTGACTCAGAGCCAGACAGGGATGAAGGAATGGCATCTGCCCTTTCGCCTAACAGTTTATCTCAGGTGGGGGCCACTCTTCTCCAGTTCCAGGAGAATTTGTTGGCCCAAATCAACGACACCAGGGTCCAAGACGTCGTCTCTTCTGTGTACAGGATCAACTGTGTTTGTTTCTCCAGCCTGTTTTTTTCGCTCTTTCTCTGCCCGCCTCTTCTTCCCAGGCTTCTGCCTTTTTTCAGGCAATTCACTCGCTTTTGCTTCAGGGTGTAATCATGCCAGTCTTGAATCCAAGCATTTTCAGGGGTTTTACTTTTAAGGTTCCCAAAAAGGAAGCACAGTCAGACACATTTTGGATCTCAAGGAGCACAACCTGCATGTGCGGATTTCTCAGATTTCGTGTGAAATCCCTTCAGGCGTTGATTGAATTTCTTTTCTCCATAGACATTCGAGATGCTTACCTGCACATTGCTAGCACCCAGTCCCATCAGCGCTTCTTTCGTTTTGCGGTGGGTTCACAATATTTTCAGTTTGTTGCTCTGCCTTTTGGTCTCACTACAGTACCAAGAGTTTGCACTAAGCTCTCAGGTTGATTAATCGCATCAGGGGGATTGCCATCATCTTGTGACGGCCCTGTTGCGAAGCGCCGACCTGGACAGCTTCAGGATCACCCTGGATGCCTTAACATACTTCGGGTGGATTGTCAACTAGAGTAGGAGGGAGGAGAGAGAGAGTCCACCTAGGCGGAGCCAATACTTTTGGTTTACATCTAGTTTCAGCCTCTTATGACGAGGGTTGTGCTTGGTTTTGCAGCAGTCTCCTTTTGTTAATGTAATTGAGCTGCAATATCCAATGCAGTCCATAGACAATAGCTGTGCTGCTTCTGGAACAGATCTGAAATCTTTAGTTCTTTAGTGATTTCAAGATTACAGAAATTGCTGCTCATGAATTTTAACATTACACATTCATATTTTTTACAGACTAAAAGTGATTCAGAAAGCAAAGCTGTGTTGTCCAATTACACCCCTGGGAAGGACCATGGCATCTTTTCCAGTTGCACCTCGATATGCGAAAATGCTTGCTTTGGGGAAACAACATGATTGCTTACCATATGTTATTACTATTGTGGCAGCCATGACTGTCAGGGAGCTGTTTGAGGAGATGGACAGGTAGGTGACACATACCCTAAGAATCTTTCCCTACCTACATGTAGTTTTATTATAGAAAATATTGCTTTGCTTATCAAATATTTCAGTCTTTTTTTTTTTTTTTTTTTAATAACATTAGAAAAATCAAAACAGATGCAAAAAAGGGTTTTTTTGTCTTTTTTTCCACTTTCATTTATTCATATTAAAGGGGTATCCATAGTATATGCCATTAGTCTTATTGTCTTAGGAGCGGGTCTCTAAAAGTGTTGGCTAAAAATTGAGAGCCGATTGCGCTTCCATACAATTATCCATTCTGTTCTATGAGAGTCCTGAGTATAACCGAACGAACCGCTTGGCTGTACTGTAAACACCAATAGGACAGAATGGAGAGTCATCTGCAAGAGCAACCAGCTCTCCATTCTGGACTGACCGTTTTGGGGGGTCCTCTCCCGAGATAGGTGGCAGATCCCACCATTGGAAACTGCACCTATCAGTCTTTTGATGGCATATCCTATGTATTGGCTACCAAAGTCTTTGTTGGGAACAACGCTTTAAGTATAATATTGAATGGGCATAATGAGCTATTGGCTAAATCTAATAACCTTTTTTTCATGTTTGTGGTACATTTTATATTATGCTCTTTGCATTATGCATGTGATAAAGTTATGAAACTTGTCCTGTGCTCTTTATACCTGGAATATAACTGAATATTTTGGACACTTAATGTATGTTTGCATCTTGCTTTGCATGTTGGCTAGTGAGGAAGTCCACTTTGCTTTTAGATATAGTAGGAGGATTCTGCTTGTAATTCGGCAAAGCTCCATTATTCAAAGCTCCATGCTCCTCTTCTTGATTGATCAAGTAACCGTTTAGAGAGTTGATATATATTTTTCTTTTTATTATTAAGGCCAGCCATTAATGAAGAAGAGAAAGTAATATTAAAAGGCAAGAAGGCCCGAGTGTTGCAAATGCAGAAGATATGGGCTGGACAGGGCCCTGCAAAAAAACTTGGAGACCTTATGGTTATGCTAGGTATGCATTTAGAAGATTTTGTGAAGTCTGGGTAACTGCATGCTTATTTGCAGAACATGACTGTGTAAGAAGTTGGCTTACTCATTTTATAACAGCAGTTTGGATAGCCAGGCAGTTGAGCCGATGGTAATTGAGCCTGTCATCGGGCAATAACTAAATCATTCTTTGACATAGCAATACATACTTACTGGGCCTAGATTGTTACACTGTCTCAAACCTTTCTCTGTATAATACATTGATGGATTTATATAATCCCAGTGCTGTTTATGATTACAAAAAATAACCTTGAAGAATTTAAGAAATTGTATTAGAAGAATGGATATGTTAACAAAAACACTGTTGGTTGATCAATTATTTGACATAGTATTTAAAATTGGATAATACACACTTTTTTTGTAGATATATTGACTTTAGATGCATAATTTTATTGCAATATGATATAAATCTTTTACAACACAGGAGCTGTAGGTGCCTGTGAATACTCAGGACTAACACCAACGTTTTGTGAGCGTAATGGCCTCCGATTTAAAGCTATGATGGAGATCAGGCGTTTAAGAGGACAGCTGACCACAACAAGTAAGGGGATTACAGTTTTCCCAGATCAGTAAGTCATATATTATAGTCAACTAAGTGTTTTTCTCCTTTAACAGTCAATTCTTTATGCCCTGACGTCTCCATGTTTCTTGATGCAAAAATGCAACCCCCTACGGAAAGTCAAGTAAATTATTTAAGGCAGATTGTAATGTCTGGTTTTGGTGATCACATAGCAAGACGGATTCATCCCGAAGAAATTCTTGATGACAAATGGAAGAATGCATATAAGGTATGCAAGCAAATTATTTTCATACTATATATTATTCAGTGATTTACCTTACAGTAACATATACACAAGTCTTTGCTATATCATCCAGTATAGTATTCATTTATTGTGTGACAGTTTATTATTGTTAGGGTATGTTCACACGCCGTATTGTCGTGTATTGTACGCACCGCAATGCGCCAGGTGTTTTAGAAGTATGCACTGGCCAGCGCTATCAATTACCATAATTGCGGCGCGCCTTTCGGATGTAGTGAAACGCAATTACACACCGAAATGTGCCCCACAGTTACGCTGTGTGAGCATACCTTTTCACTCCATACGGTCTTAGTAACAGCTGACACTATAAAGTGCAGTATTGGAACATTGACAGTACAAAAACACAGAATGGAGACCTGTAGATAATGATTTATAACAGTTTCAAGATATAGCAGCTAATAAAAACAACAAACAAAACCAGTTGTCGTGTGCTATATTACCTCAAAATTTAAAGAAAATATCAATCAGTCTGATGGTCCAACATTTACATCCCAGTTTAGAAGACTTGTTTGTATTTCCTAAGGGTAAGCATTACAGCTAAATGCAGAATCGAGCCACCGGATTTTTTTTTATTTATTTCCTCTGTGAGCGTAGATAACCTTTTCATAGGTAAAAGATGAATTGACATCTGTTTTCCATCCCCGCAAAGACAACTAAAGTTGTGCTGTACTTTTACTAGCAATAAACTAGGAGTTGAATATATTTTTATTTAAATATTAGTTTTAAAACCTTATTTATTTAGTTTCTTTACAAGCACCCTCCACCAAAACACCATCCCCAAGCTTCCCTGTGGATGCATAAGATGTGATAATACAGCACTAGGTTTCTAAAGGCACAAAGCAGGCTTCATTTTTCTTCTACGGTTATCTCTGTGCGGTTATCTCTGTGCAGTGTCCACAGTAGTTTGATCCAGCTCTCAGAATCCTCTTGTGTTGCTTATACTATAGAGAACAAGATCTGTGCTTGAATATATTTATTTAGCTCATATACTTGAATGCATTGATAAAAGATTATGTTCACTTGTTTCTAGACTCCGCTTCTTGAAGATCCAGTTTTTATCCATCCAACTTCCTCTCTCTTCAGACAACTTCCTAATTTTGTAGTTTACCAGGAAATTGTGGAAACAACCAAGATGTATATGAAAGGTAAAAAACTGGTTAACCCAATTTCTTTTTATTTCCTTTAGTTATTTTCAAGGTGCCTTTAAATTTGCTTTTCCTAAAATATAGAATGTCAGGTTATGTGAAATCGAGTGCTTAAAGGGGTTTTATCATTTCATTAAATGGTCTTCAGAATAAGGGGACAGTGAAAACAAGCAACTTTGCAATTGGATGTCATTAGCAAAGCTGTCTTGTATTCACAGTATTCCTTATCTTGTGTTTTTGTTTACACTGATATCCAGTCCTGGTGGAATCCCTCCGGATCCCTCCTCCTTGCATTTCACTAGCTGAGAGCTCATTTACATTCTGTACAGTCCCTGGTCGAATTCACGGAGCTGTTTCTCTCACTCAGAGTAAGGGACCGTCACATTTTCACTTTATATAGGCAGAAGAAACGGAATTACACTGAAGGGCTTACACAATCAGGAAATAGCACAATTTGTGTCGATCCCTGCTGACTCAGAGTTAGAGGGCCGTAGCATTTTCTCCCTCCACACCCAGCAGAAACAGACTGCAACAGATTCTACAATGAGAAAAACATAACAGTTTTCTCTCCGGTGCCTAACTCTCCTGCATAGAAGCGAATCTGTGCCGTTCATAGAGCATCTCCAGCTGTGAGAGGAGAAGCGTTCAGTTGCTCAGTCTAGATTGAATGCAGCCTGTGGTATGTATACAGCTCTTACAAAATAAGACTGCATAGGGAAAGACACAGTGACATGTGGACTCAGAGAAGGGGGGGGGGGGGAGTATCGGGAGCCAGCATGCACAGTGAAGGGGGGGGATGATGTCACCCAGCTGGACGGAGAAGAAACGCCCCTGCATTTCCAGAGTTAAGAAGCTGAGAGCAGTGTGAATCAGCCGAACTAAGGAAGCGATACATCCCCTTTAAGCATTGTCCAAAAACCATATAAGTGCTTCATGTAAACATGACCGGATGACAATTTTACTGTGTTTGAAAGGGCTTGCCTTACTATAGACCTTGATGGTATATTGATAGAATATGCCACTAATGTCTGTTATTGCCCCTTCTTTTCTTTTTTTTTCTTCTAGTATTTGCTAATTTGGAAATGTAAAAAAAAATTTAATATTTTTTACTTGTAGGGGTTTCCTCGATTGAACCAAAGTGGATTCCTGCCTTGCTTCCCCAATATTGTCTTTTTAAAGACCCACTGGAAGACCCTCCTCCCTTTTATTGCCAAGCATCAGGAAGAGTGAAGTGTCACAGAGAAAGCAGCTTCTGTATGTATGATAGAATATGCTTTTAGATTTGTTTTAGCTTCAATGATAATCTAACGTACGTTGAATGACTGGTAATGTTGTAGATCTAAGGCTTGGTCTATTGCAATACTATGTTTTAATGCAACTGCAACATCTCAGAAAATCCAAACCTTTTCTCAGGTGTCATTTTAATTGTGTACATTTAAAACTACATAAAAATTGCTTATTTTTTAAATAGATTTTTAAGACATATTAAAAAGCTTATTTAGTTTATGAAGAAACCAAAAAAAAGTTAAATAATACAAACAACAAATGCCAAAATGCTATTTGTGTGTACGACATCAGTATGCTGCAATAGAGTAACAGCAAACATTCACCTAAAGCAATCTGCACCGAAATTCCAATGTTTTGGGGTTGTCCGGCTGGAAAAAAAAAAAAAGAAATCTTAGAAATAACCCTTAATTATATTAAATTACACCTAAAATGTACTCGCCTTATAAACCACCCTCTATCCAGCTTCAGTGGTCAGTCTGGTCTTTGCTTCCGGTCAGCAGGTGACCACTTGAGCTATTCAGTGGCCTTAGTGGTGATGTGCTGTTCCATTTGCATAAACGCTCAGAAGCCGTTCACATCCTAGCAGTGATGTCAATAAAATAGCATGTGACATCCATGGCCACAGAGTGGCTGAAGTGGTCACATGCCAGCTGGAAGTAAGCCAAGACCGGACTGACTGTCAGAGCTTCGAGTGCATCAGTGGAGGATAAAAAGGTTGCATATATTTTCTTTTGTTATACTATTGGAGTTGATTTGCAAGTTTTGGGTTGTTTTCTTTTTAAATTTGAGTCAAAAAGCCCCCCTTTAAAAAAAAAAAAGACTATTTCAGATGTTCCCCCCTTTTTTTTTTTTTTTTTTTTTTTTTTTAACTGTTTTATGGACTGAGATTAGTGACTGTTAGATTTTTAATCTTTTTTTTCCCATCAGATCGAGTTGGATGGCCACTGCCTGCTGTGGTGGTTGAATACCCAGAAGGTCTTGAGCGCTACAAGTATTTTGCCAAGTTTTTACTAGAAGGAAAGGTATAAATACGTAATTATTTTACTTGTCACTCCTGAATTACATTCACTTAAAAAATCCACTTATTTTTATTTTATTTTTTAGGTGATCAAAAAACTGGGCTCCTACACAAGTATTTTACTATCTAACCCTGTGACCATGCTTAAAACATGGGCCAAGTAAGTGACTGTGCAGCTCAAGGTCGCAGTGTTATTTTTTATTTTTTTTTCTGGCCTTCAGTGTTTCATCATGCTAATTCATCTGGATTATGTACGATATCCCAACATTCTGTTTACGTAAAACTTGTAATATTCTGAATTCAAAGGTAGTGTCCACTTTGGGTAGTCCTAATTACTCAGAATGGTTCCCTTATGAGTAACTGATCGCTTGGTGTCTCACTGATCGAATTCTTCAGGTGTCCAAATATTTATTCCTCTTGTTTCCCCCTTTGCTGTGCATGCATCTGTTTCCAGCGGATGTAGGTTCAGGCTTTAAAATTCAGTATGTCCTATCCTTCTATCCTCTGTGAGAAGGCCACCATACATAATAGACACTTTCCAGCCCCCACATAATCTGTGGGTTTGACTGACTTTGCCTTGATCAACTTTATTCCTGTATAGGGAACCCAGCAGAAAGTATTAATTTTCCTGCAGCTTAATCAGTCTACTTGCTATAGCTCCCCACTCCCGGTTCTACAACAGAAAGCAGCAGAAAACCTTATTGGAAATAATGCAGCCTCAACTCTATTTGTTGCATGCAACTTTCATCATGTCCTGTTACTATGGTATTTATAGACGCAGTGCCTGCTTTTTTGTGTGTGTTCTTGAGAATCTTGAAAATGTTTGCCTTAGAAGAAAGCTGGCAATTTTATATTTGTTATATCACATCTTGTGTTCCCCATAGGCTTCAGCCTAGAACAGAAATTTTATTAAAAGCTTTGGTTTCTGCACAGGCAGACAATCTGTCCTCGTTACTGGCAGCCTGGAAAAACGATCCTAAATGTAAGTTGTTTTTTTTTGTTTTGTTTTTCTCCTTTCACTTCTTTCCACAATAAGGATATGTTCACACGATGTATTGCAGTGCGTACAGTACGTGCCGCAATACATAGTGTGTTTCGGGAGCTCGCGCTAATCAGCGCGTACTCCCGCAGCACGGGGGGCTGGCATAGACATGCATTACTTAAGTGCCGTGAACAAGTGACATGTCACTTATTCCCCCGCGCGTACAATACGATTGTATTGTACGCGCGGGGGGACGAGGCGTAATCCATAGTTCTCTGAGAGCTATGGATTAACATAATTATGGGGCGCATTTCCCCGCATATTAAGCGCAGTACGCCACAAAACGCGCTCCAAAATAAGCCGTGTGAACATACCCTAACATTTTTTTTATTTTACAGAATGTATTTGCTTTTTACTTTATCTCTCCACTATATTAGATGCATAAATTAGTACCTTTCCAAGCCATAAGTCCCTGTGGTGGTCAACCATGTTACTGAGCGACATGCCGCTTTTTAGAGCATTTTATTAAGAATAGCAGTAGATTAAATTGACTGTTAGAAGGTTGTACAAATTTGCAGGTAATTATCAGTTTTACTCGAAAAACCACAAGGCCATTAACAATCACTGTTAATGGTCGCTCGGCTTTGATGGATTGACTTGCAAATTTATGTGACCATTTAACAAACATTTCTTAAATAAAAATAAAATAATAAAGAAATACTTATCTATCCTAGACGGCACATTACAATAAAAATTAACTTTTATTCAGCAATTATTGTTTAAAACCTAATATTCCTAATATATACGGACTGCTCACAGAAAGCCACCTACGGCACACCATAGCTGTATCCGGACGCTGTGAGCCATATGCTCTAGTCTTGTAATCTTTTGTGAACAACACCATCTATTGCTGCCTACCACTCTCTGTCCCCTGAAGTGGTCCGGGTAGGCACCGAAACATGTTGGGACTTTTTGCTTGAAGTAAGATGTTTATTTCAATTGTATAATGCTGGGAAACACTAGGGCGTTATAGGGCGTATTTTTGTAGGGGTAGGTTCCTGACAGGATCGTCCTTATCAGGACGTTTATTTCCCGCAATTAGGCTAGGGATTTGATAGCCTGTGGTAGGGCTTTTTCAGGGTTAGACCTCCTTGGAATTTTTCCCAGCCTCTATCCCTATATGTGTAGATATATTCACTGTTTTGCCCTCACATTCAGGTGGCTTTCTGTGAGCAGTCCGTATATATTAGGAATATTAAGTTTTAAACAATAATTGTTGAATAAAAGTTAATTTTTATTGTAATGTGCCGTCTAGGATAGATACGTATTTCTTTATTATTTTATGTTTATTGGCGCCTAGGCTACACTTACCTCTAGTGCTAACAATCAAGAGGGATTTTCTTTAGTTTTATTCTTAAACATTTCTTAAATCCAGACATTCTGCTATGGTTTTTGGACTTGCTGGTCTTTATGGCAGTAGCTATTGTTATTAATTGATACCGGTGGTCCTATAGAACTGAATCCATGCATGCTGTTTTTTTGGAACCCTAGACCAGTGGATTTGTATCGGTGTTAGCACAACAGTCCCTGAAGAAGCCTTTTTTTTATTTTTTGACCCCTTGTTGCTTTGTCTCTCTACCTATCCATGCAGCCCAGTCAGGTAGGTTAGGTTCACGTAGAATTCAGTCTTCACATTTTTCACTCATCTAATTGTATGGAAACCTGTAGGAAACTACTGTCTTCAATATATATAACAAAGAAATATGTTTGCAGTACTTTTCACCAACAGAGCTCTTGGGAAATGTTAAACATGTACATCAGGAACTTTTTCCTGCATTTATGATGAATGTATGGCTTGAGTGTGTTATGAATAGTCTTATAGACCAGTTCCAATAGGGCTTAGTCATGATACTTTCCTAGTTTATATATCATGACAATAACTTGGCTTGGTCTTGGGTGCCTAATTACAATGGCAAGCCTCACAATACACCCAATTCAGTACAAGAGATTCAAGAAAGTAGTCGGCACTCCTAGGTAATGTTTCAAATTTAATTCATGTTAATTTTATGATGGACAGTACTCCGTTAGGACCGGGCATAGTCCCTGTAAATGAGTAGAACTGGACGTGTATTTTCCTGGTGGAGACTGATGGCCCGAAATGTTGTCAGATTTATCAAGTACATACAGTGGTGTTTTTTACTTTGACATGGATAAGATAAAATTTAATGCATTAAATTGTTCACCACAACATATTTAAGTATCCTACTTTTGATTTTTCATGTATACTTTGCTAAAATTTTAGCTGTATATTGGAAAACTATAGCTCTCTTAGTGCTGCTTAGTTATTAGGAGGACTGCCACATGATTATGAATATAGGCTCTCCTGCAAAGAATATGAAAGATTTGGCTAGTTAAGCAATGAAATCTGAAGATCCCTAGCCATAGGGAAAAAAAGTATTTCCATACTGTGTTTGCTGTGTGAACTCAGCCTAATATTTTTATTTATAGGCTGGTCTCGTACAATATATTCCTATTCCTTACATAGGTATAAAGCTTTTTAAAATTGTCAACAATCTTTAAAATTTTTATATATAATATTTTTATTAATATATATTTATATTATAATATATATATTTAAAATTTTGCAGCGTGTCGTAAAAACAAAAAGTATGTGGGTGTGTATATATATATAATATATAATATATATATAATATTAATCACAATAGGTGTGTGTGTAAAATACTATACAAATATATTTTTTTTATTATATTTATTTATAGTATATTATGGATTATAACACGCTATATAAATATAATATATAATATATTTTTAAAATTTATATATATATATTTTAAAAATATACAACCTACTTTATGTATCTATATAGCACAGCTGAAAATTTTAATTATATAAAGAAATAACCTTCGTGGGGTTTGGAACTATGTCTGAAATTTTTCCCTTTTTAGGTACAGGTATATTTTATGTATCTCACGTTTTGTTTTTCATGTATATCTTTGCTAAAATTTACTTTCTTCTTCCCCAGACCTCTTGAATGCATTTTGTCAGTGGATTCCAGAAGCTGCGCATGCAGATGTCACCAAAGACTGGCCACCAGTATCGTCTTGATCCTAGCAAAAAAAATCTGCTAAATACTGTTTTATATATTCTTGAGGAACAGAATTTAGGAATTTGTCTGAAGAAAGAAAATGAACATCACAAGTGCCTTGAAATATACAGTGATGGCTACAGACTCAGGACCTTTACTTTATTAATCTATAAGGCCATGTCTACACAGGAATGGTTTTTGGTTGGATTTCTAAGCAGATTCAGTATTTAGAATCCGCAAAAATCCGACTACACCAGTGTCCATAGACTGCAATAGAAAATCCGAGCTGTACTCTACACAGCTCAGATTTCCTGTTGTCGGATTTCAAAACCTACGGTTTATTGAACATGTTCTATGATTTACTGTATTACAGCAGATTGTAGTACAGTTCAGTGTTTTAAAGGGCCGGCTGAAAACCGCCCGCAAAATCTGTGCCACAAATCACGGTACCACAATTGTAGATAGTAAAATACTGTTGGATTTCCGACGGCATTTTACAATTACTGTGTACAGATAGCCTAAACGTATCATGGTCTAGTATGACCTTCCTTTGGCTTTAATACATTGTTACAATGTAACTGAACTCACATCTTTCAAGGTGTGGTTTCTACATGTACTACATATTGTAAATTATGTATATAACAGAGTGAAATAAAGAATATCTCTTTGTATAATAAAATGTTTGATAGGATTTGCTTGTAGATGACACTCCTAAGAAGCTTATGGTCCCTAATATAATGAACATTTGTAAAAAATGTTTTACGTTTTACTACAGAAGAAAGGTTTATCAAATAAACTATCTACATTAGAACTAAACATACAGATCCAGGGATTATTCTCAACAATGACAGAAAAACATGTACCATTGTTATAGTGTATAAGAAAAAAAAGTTTGAGAACGGCATGTCAATCTAATACAAGAGTGTATGGATGGAGAAGGTCATCTATGCAGTACTAAGTTCCTCACACATCGCCTACTGTTAACCAGTTTTTGTGTCTTCTCTGCACTAGGAGAGGCCACCTGCCTGCTATGAATGAGGGGTTAGGCATGTTCATTTTTTAGATAAGTGGTGGCCTTCGTTGGTGGACCCAATTGTTTCATCCTATTTGATTAACTACGGGTGTCCATTGAGAGAAAATACATCATGTGTCTATATAGAAGTGCATATTAATATTAGGTTTTTCTGTAGGAATGGATTTTAGGTGATGCCTCTACTTACCATTCTACTCAAGATCTCTTATGTTTGCCCTGTGTGCCTGCTGAGCCCCACGATTTCCTTTGGCCACATTAGTGTGCCATTAGGGTAGGTTCACGTGCCATCTTTGTGGCATATAGCAGTGCATACTGTGTGCAACACTATACGCCGGGTGTTTTAGAAGTACGAGTTGGCCAGCGTGTATTTCTAAAACACTCTGTGCTGGCTTTAGGCTTTCTCCCGTTGCGTAATATGCATGGGGGAAAACAGCAGGTAATCATAACTCTCAATGAGAGCTATGAATTACCCTATTACCAGGGTGTTCTTTGGGTATATTGCAGGGCAATTATAACCCAGAAAGACTGCATGTGAACATACCCTTACACTAGCATTTTTATAGGACACTTTGTAGAACAACTTGAAAAGGATTTTCCCACCATAAACCTTTGTCACCTAAACACAGGATAGCTGACAAATGTCTGATTGCTGGGGTTCCCATCTATCACTTGGACAGTGCCTCTAGCCTTGAGGTTGCGCAATGAGGAAGTCATTGATCAGAGCAGCAGTTGAACATTTGCACTGATACTCCAGTCACAGTCTGAGACCGATGGAGATAGCCAAGTTTTGAACTTTATCTGTATTGGTCCCATAGACCTTGAACAGGTCAGCAGTGTGCATGTTTGTCCATCGCTCCGTTCAGAGACTTTTTTGCTACATGAGAGGAGTGGGGAAGAATGGGGACTTGGGGCCCCTGTTTATCATCAGTGGAGGTCCCAGGAGTGAAACCTGCAGAAATAGGACATTTACCTCATATCCTGTATCTATTGTGTAAAACCCCTATAACATACCACCTGCCACCATGAAAGTAACCTAGCTGGCCTAGCAATCTACCTCAAAGCTATGTAACAGGGAAACTGCTCTTATTACTCATAGCATCCAATCATGCAATTTTCATTTTTCCAGAGCAGATTAGGAAATAAAATCTGATTTATGATAAGTTGCTGTTGGCAAGAAGACCATTTTTGCCCAAAAGAGTTCTTTCAAAGTTTGCATAGGGTGTAAGCATTGATGTAGCTAAACATTTGCTAAAACCACTTGAAAACTATAAGGCAGGTTAATGAAACGGTCTAAAAGACGTTTGGTTGGCTGTAGCAACCATTCAGTGCATCTTTCATTCTTTGAGAGCAGGACACAAGATGGCCAATGTGGTCGGTTGCTAGGGGCAGCAATAAGGTTTTCTTTCAGAGATCCATATAAATCTCCAAATATTTCGACACTGTTATTTGGCTCTATTGTTTTTCACTTTAAGGAAAATGGCACATTCAGTGGTCCATCCCCGATATTCACACACCGGTGTGACATTTATTATTTTTTTTTTTTAATGGATGAAAATATTAAAAATGTTTAGTTTGTGAAAGTGAAGCAAATTTGGGACAGATTTATCAATACTTTCTAACGTAATGTTAAGTTACACTAGACAGTCTTACAATGCACCACATTTATCATAGTGTTCATAATTCTGGCGCATGCGAGAACAGTCTAGTCCAGGCATCCTCAAACTTCGGCCTTCCAGCTGTTGGGAAACTACAACTCCCATCATTCCCACTGTTATAGATTATATAAATGAATGATGGGAGTTGTAGTTTCCCAACAGCTGGAGGGCCGCAGTTTGAGGATGCCTGGTCTAGTCTAACGTTACACCTTTTCGCATTTACTTTATGCCCCTAACTGCGGCAAAATTTTGTTTAACGCTAACTCACGCCCCCTTTCCATAAATCCAAGCCCCGTTGGTCGAACGATGCACAGAAGTGGCTAAACTACAGTAAATGTGTGAAGCATCTATATTTGGTGTGAATTGTACAAGAATTCTGGCAAAACTTCCTTGATAAATGTACCCTATTGTTTTACAAATAAGGTGGGGTGTGGCGTGGCAAGGTTTGTCTCCTTTTACTGGGCATACACTGACAATGTTCCAATATCCGCTTGGAGTTCTCAAGTTGCAGAGGTGAGCAGTCGTGGTCAATGCACACAAGCTGGTTTTGTCTTAGAAAATCCATGGGTAAAATCAGTTGATTCTATGTGGATTTGTTGTGGATTTTACTTTCCAATTTTTTTATTTTTTTTAGTACTGTAGTTTGAAACAGGAACACCTGCAGTGAGCTGCATAAGAGTCAACAATAGAAACGGACATGTGTGTTTTAAAAATCCGCATATACAAACAATCAGTGGATACAATATTATAACAACTTCATTTATTAAATATCAAAAGTAACCAACTTTAAAACCGTAAGGCCATGTTCACACGGCGTTTTTGGACGAGGTTTTGAACGAGGTTTTCGGAGCATTTCCTCGCCCAAAACCTTGTCCAAACCACATCACAACCTCGCCTGAAACACGCTTATTCAGACGAGGTTTTTGACGAGGCTTTGATCAGGTTTTGGATCAGGTTTTTGATGAGTTTTTCACCCATACAAATAAATAGCCAGGACTAAAACCGCGCTGAAAATGTGCCAATATCGCGCCTACAACGCGCTTCAAGAATTGACATGACACTTCTTTTTCATTGCTTCCAAAGAAGCGCGTAAAAACCTCGTCGTGTGTGAACTACACCGAGGTTTTACATAGGAATCAATGAAATAAACTGGGGACGTTTTGGAAGCATTTTGGACGAGGTTTTGGTTGAGGGAACGCTCTGAAAACCTCATCCAAAAACGTCGTGTGAACATGGCCTAACAGTGAGTTACTTGCGTTTCAGCAGTAGCGAGTATGTAGCCAATAGTCCTGATATGTCCATCGGTATAATGTATTTCCGTGCCTCCTCGGCATAGCGTCTCCGGCAGGAGCGATTAAGTGGACAGTTTAAAAATCCGCACCAAAGGTCCATTTCCGCCATGTTTGCTGGAGATTTGTAAAATTCCATCCACATGTCTGATACTATAATTTGTTTCAGATTTTCCTGTTTTCATTCACCCTAATAACCAGGTAAAAGGCAGCTGTTGAGGTCAGACATCTAAGAGAATATCTATAGACAATACCAAGGCTCTAGAATACAACATGTTCTCTGCTTCATCCAGCGTCTTAAAATTACGCTGCCTGCAGTGGCCACTTTGGCGGAACTCAAGAGATCCTATGACAATAGGATCTCATGGGGTCAGTTGCATTACAGCTCCAGCGCTGCATTGTGATTTGCATATATAATAGAACACAGGTGCAAACCGAATAGAAGCAGATGCTCTTCCAGTAACACATCTGTGCACTGTGTAATGTTATTGCTAGAGGCTTGAAAGGAGGATCACTAAATCCTGACTCTTGAAACAATTTCTGTGTCTGTGGTTTGCTCTTGTTAAATAATAGCCTGTAAATTTGAGTGGATTTATAAATGCTGGTAATTTGCACGAAGGGTTAAACATATGTCTGTCTCATTTGCTAATAAATAATTAACCTTTAGAGAAATAAAAGAACGCAGCAATGCTATAAATATAATCTAGCAATAATAAAAAAAAATGAAACCCTGGAGATGCCGGGGATTGAACCCGGGGCCTCATACATGCAAAGCATGCGCTCTACCACTGAGCTACATCCCCTTTGTTGTAGAAATGTAGGCTTTGCAGACTGAGATAGTAATCGTCGCAATGCCCTATATCCCAAAGAAGACGGAACTCCATACGCCACAGCTGTAAAACTGTACAGCATTTTATGATCTCATAAAAAGTCAAATCTTAATGTACATAACAGACGTCAACGTAAACTGCAGAAATTGCAGGAGTTATTGCATACAGACATACTGAAATCTGTTCACCTCAGGGTCCATGCAGCCGAAATAGCTCAGTTGGGAGAGCGTTAGACTGAAGATCTAAAGGTCCCTGGTTCGATCCCGGGTTTCGGCAGAAGTTTTTGGTACATCATTTTTGAAGTATGTTTTTTTTCACTTGTAGTCTCATGTGTTTTCGAAGGGCAGCCCTAAACAATATAATTTTTTTTATGTAAATCAGATGTCTGCTCACAAAATGAAATCTCAGCTATATGAGAGAATAAGTACTATGGCTTGCTCTATAATTTTTCAGCTCATTATGAGGATTTTCAGTATTCACTGACATACACTCTGAGGTGGGGGTTTTGGAGCACTGTGCTTATTTTTCTGCCTTTATTCGAACCTAAATCTACAGCTAGTCCTCGTTAGTATAGTGGTAAGTATCCCCGCCTGTCACGCGGGAGACCGGGGTTCGATTCCCCGACGGGGAGGCTAGGTTTTTTATTTAATAACGTCACATTTTATTATAAGGAAAGTACAAATGTTGTTATAGTGTTGGTTCATTACACAGAAAAATTAAACAATCATCTTCTTGTACTACAGCAATCATTATGGAGGAGTGCACATGTCCACTGACATACACAACACCTGTAAAAATCTCTCTACTTTACAGCTAGTCCTCGTTAGTATAGTGGTAAGTATCCCCGCCTGTCACGCGGGAGACCGGGGTTCGATTCCCCGACGGGGAGGCTAATTTTTTTTTTTGTTCATTTATTCAGTAACTCTATTTCACAGCAGTATTGTCTGATCCACATTATATTCTTTTGTTGTGGCCAGAATCACAATTCTTTATACACAACTGGAACAAATGACAATTCATGCCAAAATTATTGCTAAACAGATAAATCTATCATGATGTCTGGCAATTTGCCCTCAACTCCCTATTTTATTTTCTGGTTCCCTTAGTCTGATTTAAGATTTTTGTCTTTCATAACAAATAGGGCATTTAAGTATCAGGTTAGAAAGCACTGAATATTCTGGTATGTATGTGCTATCTCTGTATGATGCGCTAAGGCGCTAAGGCATCAGGGGATCCATTCAGAGCCCATGGTGGTAGAAAGCCTAACGTTCTCACCAATTCTGCCATCTACTGATTTAGGTTGACAGATTTAAACCATTGCTGTGTAGGGCTTTAATATTTCTAGAAGGGTATGTTCCCACAGATTATTTTTTACACTGATAATTGAAATCCACGTGAAACAACGTGGACTCAGCATCTTAAAGGGGTTATCTCACTACATTGATTCATCTCACCTCAGTCCTTTTTTCTTGCTTTCATTTTGAATTCAGGGGCATGTTTACTGGTTTTTCCCCTAGGCTTACAGTAGAAGCCAGGTCTGTAGCTAAAAACAACCACTGCTGGCAGCCTATCAGGATAGATCTAACAGGTCTGTAGCTATATGCAACCTGAGAAAACTGATGCAGCCCATACAAGAGGGGATATCTAAGGAATAGGTAGGACAACTGTTAATGGACACAAATTTCAAAGTGACTTGTTTTTGCAAGATCTTTAACGTAAAAAGCAATCCTTGTAGTGAGACAACCCCTTTATATTCACACGGTGTCTCTTGGGCTGTATATTGCACGGATTTCGGGCATAATTTAGCTAAAAATACGGCCCAAACAATGTGCAATACAGTTGCCATAGACTTGATTGTAAAATACGCAGCATCAATCAGACACCGCATATTTTAAAATTGTAATTTTCTGGGCATCTGCAAAGAAGTGACATGCTGTGATCAGGGATCTCTGGTCTGAAACGCGTAAGCATTAGGGCATGTCCCCACGGCACGGGTTTTTGGCCGGTTTTTCAGCCGGTTGGCGGTTTTTTAGACCACTTGAAAAACCGGCCGAAAATGAGCTCTATGGAAAACCCATGCAGCAGTCCCCACTGCACGGGTTTTCCGTCCGACGGTTTTTCCGCCCGCTCCAACAGCAAAACATTGTTCTAGCACAATCTTCCGTCCGGTTTCCGGACAGAATCTGTGCAAGCCCATGTGAAGGGAGAGGCTTTTCTCCGCTCATCGCGGAGAAAAGCCGTCCCCCCTGCGGCCGAGGGGACGGCCGCAAAACAGGACAAATACCGGCCGGCAAACCGGCAGGTATTTGTCCTGTGCCGTGAGAACGCGCCCTGAGATTTTACTGTGCTTTCTCATGGTGGTCTTTATGTCTGAGGAATTTTAAAAGCTTACAATAAAGTGGAACTGTTGTATGAAATTACATTACTGGATTGAAGATCTGTTTTTTTCTTCTTAAGAGCACACATAATCCTATGTGGAGCACGTTAGCTCCATTTGCCGGTAGTATACGCTTTTCCTGCGGGAATCAAAGCATGGTAGACCACACATTTGATAGAGATTGCAAGTCGCCGCAGTGCACTTCAGAAACGTGTCTAGAGGCTGCAGAGCTCTTAAAAAGATCCAGTCTCAACGCATCAGATAAATGGCGTCGGACTCGGACCTTAAAAGGTCCCGTAGTGCAGCCTACGTATTGGACTTGGCACTCTCTGCATGCTATTAGATATACTGCCAGCTTGGTGTTACAATTAATAAAGGTTTTGATAGAAAATGTTTTGCTATTAGTATATGATGTAAAAGAAGATGTTTTATCAACAAAATTGCACACCGTGCATACCCTGTGTCCACATTTGAAAAAGCCTGTAGTATCCATCCATGTGGTACCTGACTTTCTATCTGAAATGAACATACTTGGGGAAACTCGCGACCCTATTGTGGGAGCTCTGCGTGGGAAAAATCTAGTATTACATTTCAAAAGCTTCTTAATAGACTGGTTAACATAAAGAATAGGTAAATGTGTTCTAATAATATTAACAATTTAATGAAACTGTTTACTATAGTTGGTTACAAAAGTAATCTGATTATTGTCAATATTATTATTAGGAGCTTTTGTCTCTCGTCTTTTGTGAGATTGGTATGGATACCGAGTTTTTAATGGATTAATAAAGATATGAAGAATTGTTTTTAACATCCCCTGACTGCGTGCCCTTGGATTGAAAAGCTGGCTCAAACTCCGTTTTTCCTGTTCAAATATAAGGGCTGGTTCACACGACTTATTCAAGCCGTAATTGCAGGACGGATTTCGCCCGCAATTACGGCTTGAATAAGGGGCAGGGCTAGGACGGGGGCGCTGCCCGTCGGCCCCATAGACTTTCATTATCCAAGGCGCGTATCCCGCCGGGATAATGAACATGTTACTTTCTCCCCGCCCGGTGAGGAGAGATGGAATCCACAGTTCTCCGTAATGGCTGTGACGGATTCCAGCCATATTGCAGTGCAGTACGGCGCGCAATACGGCTGGAATCCGTGCCCAAAATAAGCCGTGTAAACGGCCCATAAGCGGGTTTGCACCAGGAGCCGTGCTGCAACCAAGGCAGGTGTGATTTCACATTGTGCTTGCAATTGTGAGCTGTTATCTTTTTCTTGTTGGAACCATCATTTGTGTCCCGCACAGATAGTACATACCGCCAGTAAATAGAGCAAACGTAGCCAACATAAGATTATGTTTGCTCTACTGACCTGTATGGGGTCGCGCCAGTTATGTTGCGGTATCCGCTGGGGAACCTTTTTATGTTTGCTGTATTTGTTGCTTTACGCTTTTTCTGCAGATCTTGAAAGCGTGATAGACCATGTATTTGTGTGCTACACAGAAAGCGTATCCTCTAGTAAATAGAGCAAACAGAACCCACACAGGATTATGTTTGTTCTGTTCACCTCTATAGGGCTTTGGCGGCTATGTCGCTGTATCTATCGGGCTACCCTTTTTACCGTTCCTCTGTTTGTTAGTGCGTTATACTTTTTCTTTGAGACTTGAGAGCGCAGTGGACCATGCATTTGTCTCCCGCACAGAAAGCACATACCAGCAAATACAGCAAACGTAGCCCACATAGGATTATGTTTGCTCTACTAACCTCTATGGGGTTGCAGCAGTTATGTTGCGGTCTACATTGAGGAACATTTTTTATGTTTGCTGTATTTGTTAGGGCTTTACGCTTTTTCTGCAGGATTGGAGAGCACAGTGGACCATGTATTTGTGTCCCGCACAGAAAATGTATCCTCTAGTAAATAGAGCAAACGTAGTCCACACAGCATTATGTTTGCTCTACTAACCTCTATGGGGTTGTCACAGTTATGTTGCGGTATCCACTGGGGAACCTTTTTATGTTTGTTGTATTTGTTGCTTTATGCTTTTTCTGCAGGTCTTGAAAGCGCGGTGGACCATGTATTTGTGTCCCGAACAGAAAGCACATACCAGTCAATAGAGCAATCGTAGCCCACATAGGATTATGTTTGTTCTGTTCACCTCTACAGGGTTTTGGTACCCTTTTAAGGCATGTCCTCACTGCACGGGTTTTCGGCCTGTTTTGCAGACCGTCTGAAAAACCAGCCGAAAATGAGCAGAATGGGGCTCTATGGAAAACCCGTGCAGAAGTCCCCACTGCACGGGTTTTCCGCCCGAATACATTCTAAAAGCACATTCTTCTGTCCAGTTTTCAGAGGGAATATGTGCTTGTGAATATGAAGGGCTTTCTCCGCTCGTCGCGGAGAAAAGCCTTCGCCCCGCGGCTGTGTGCACGACACACAAACCGGACAAATACTGGTCGAATAAACTGCCCAGCATTTGTCCCTTGCCGTGTGAACGCGCTCTTAAGATTCCTCGATTTGTTAGTGCTTTATGCTTTTTCTTCGGCAGTGGCCCATGCATTTGTCTCCCGCACAGAAAGCACATACCAACAAATGTAGCCCACGGCATTGTTTGCTCTATTCACCTCTATGGGGTTGCAGCAGTTATGTTGCGGTATACATTGGGGAACATTTTTATGTTTGATGTATTTGATACGGCTTTATGCTTTTTCTGCACGATTGGAAAGTGAGGTGGACCACGTATTTGTGTCCCGCACAGAAAGCACATACCAGCAAACGTAGCCCACATAGGATTGTTTGCTCTACTCACTGCTATGGGGCCTCAATGACTACGTCGCTGTATGCGTCAGGAAACCTTTTCTTCTACTACCCCAATGTAGACAATAACCTAATGTGAACCCAGCCTTACATGAAATGTGATACAGGGCAGACTCCATGGAGGGGGTGCTTTTTCTGCCTTCAAGCTATTATGGCACTCTTTACTAATGGCCGGCTTGTTTTATGGATTTCTATAGTTTTTCTATATAATGGGATACGTCAGCCATATTGAGTGACATAACCCTACTAACATATAATCAGACCTCATATCGCAGAGCTGTGTACACTGAGCGGTTTCCCGTGCTTTCCACCACCCTCCCCCTCTGACGGCACAATACACCCTCTATGTGACCGGCCCAGAACATTCTACAGCAGGGACTACAGAGGTGGAGCCCACATCAAGTTCGGGCAGGACGCCCCCCGCCTTTCACATCCCCGTTATCAGTGTGTCCCTCCGCCAACGTCCTTCTCGTCGTTGTATTTCCTGTAAGCAGAACCTGTAACTCCCATATTTTCACATTGTACTACACTCTACGTAGTAATAGGGTGGTCGTCCTCCGATTAATATAGTCCTCTGAGGGGAAAATCACTACACGTCACTTAGTCCTCTTCTGGCGGGTTCTGCGGAAGGTTACCACAGTCAACTATATAAACTAGCGCCTTTTGTGTTGGCGAGTCATTCTTTGCAGACTACGGAAGACAGAGGGTTGTGTGTTTGACGGCGGAAACACTTCAGTGAGTATCTAGCGGTCTCATCCACAGCGGTGACGGGAGCTCAGTAACGGTTGTTTTGTGACTAGGTTATGGGGGCTCGGGGACTTAGTAACGGTTACGTCGTGGCGGGAGCGTAGCTCGGCCTTCTCTCTACCGGGGTTAGTTTTCGTATTTACCGAGTAGCTCGTTACTGTACGGTGACTAACGCCGTTGTGGCGGGCGGTGGAGTGTTCTGTGTGCGCCCGCCATAACCGTTACAGCTGGGTGGTTCACACAATAGGAAAGCTGCGGGGGAATGCGCCT
>JAODAL010036086.1:0-42146 GCA_025379985.1 Phyllomedusa bahiana
GGATTCTAAGATATTTGTGCCCAAATCCTCAGGGACGAGGTTGGCCGGGGCAATCAGTGAAGGTGTAACCGGATGGAGAAAAAAAGGGGAAAGTGAACGACGCTGCAGAAAAACGTCTCCGGGAGTCCCCAAATGTAAGAGTGTAATCATTATATGTCTGTAAGCCTCAAAAATTATACTCCCTATCTGGTCACGTATGGCGGTGGTATATGTAATCAGAGCTGTGTACAGCTATAGTCACATTGGGGGTTGCGTTCGGTTCAGGGTCTGGCAGGATTTTTTTGAGCCTTAAGGTAATTTTTTTTGGGTTTGGTTTTGTATGAGGGTTTTAGTAACAATCACTTTCTGGTAGATTTCTCCATGTGTGGGTGGATTTTTGGTGACTGTTTAGGGGTATTGTCTATGAAGGTAGAAGTTCAAAAAAAATAAATTTGTCATTGGTGTTTTTTTACTTCAGGACTGCTGGGGAGAGGAGGGATCTTGTGGGATGTGCAGAAAATTAGGACAGGAACAGAAGGTTTTTCTCGTAAAAAAACATCCGCAGTTCACAATGAAGCGCAAAAAATGTCGTGTGAACCCAGCCCTACCCAAAAAAACACAAAGGGCCGGCCCCCCGGAGGTTTTTAGGGGCCCCAGGCAAGCCCCCTGGGTTGTGCATTCTTTTAGATTCTTTCCCCTTTAAGCAGTTAGCTCCTGCAATGCTGAACCCAACCTACACCTAAGGTTGGGTTGAATTCTCTAAAAGCACATCCCAATTGCAAAACCCATGACTGTTCGAATCCATATAACTGGGATTTCAATGTATAAAACACAGAACACAAAATAATCCCTTTACTACCTTAGCCTCCATAAAAAAAATACCAATTTTTTGGATAAATTAGGATGGATGAAAAAATACTTTTTATTTTCTAAAATAATTTATTTTAAAAATCGGGTCAATTCTAGCAGAAGGGGCCCCACATTTGATGTTACTTCCTCCCGGTTATTTGTGTCTGCCTCTGATATCATAATGTTATTTTTTTCTTTTTAGTTTAATCCGCTTTTTTTTTTTTTTTTCCTCTTTTTTGGGTTTGCCCAGAAAATCTCGCCCTCATCACCCATTTTTTTTTTTCTAATTTGTTTTAAGATCCGTAAAGGTACACAAAATTTACAGTGTAAATATTTTTTACTACATTACTATATATCCCAAATAATAAAAGATCATACTGTAATTTTATCGCAAATTTCATTTTCCTTATCAGGGCCAGGCTTTAGAAAAAGAAGGGGATTTTTAAGTGATGTATGCCGGTTTTTGGTGTACAACGTAAAATTTTTGTGGCCCTGACATTTGCCAAAAATTGCTACTTTTCTGCATTTTTCCAGTTCTCAACCTTTTTTTAAAAGTGGAAAAGATTTGGGAGGGGGGACTTGGTGAAGTTATGGAAAAATCTACTCTGCATATAGCTGGATGGGCTGCAGCGCCCCCGCCCCTGATGGGGGACACTTGTGGGGCATTGGACCACATTGTCTTAATCGAGGACTATTATAAGGAGATTTTTTTTCAGTTCACAACTCTTCCAACCGGCTGACGAGCAGTTTGTAAAAATGGGGAATCCCTTTAATGTAAATTCCCCTGTACCCTTTAAGCCCCTTATCAACACAGCCATGTATGGTCCTGGTGTTGGTAAGGTTCATTGTAAACAAGATTGCAAAAAGTGTACTAACAATTGAGCCCCCTACTGGTCAAGTTCCCGAGGGGGACTTGATGTTACAGTATATATAGTTATAAAAGTCCAATCTATCAAAATATAACATCATTTATCCTGTACACTGAACAGAGAAATTTTTTTTCCAAGGGACAAGATCATGTTTTTTTATCACTTTTGGAGTAAAAGTTTCATCTATGCCAAAATAGTACCAATAAAAGTATACTTAAGGCCGCAAAAAATACTCCCTCAATCTGGTCCAGAGATTGAAGTACAAAAAAGTAATTGGTCGCAGAAAATGGCGCTATAGCGCAAATTTTAAAAAATGTTAAAAATGTTTATTTTTTATAGTACTACAACATAATGAAAACCCTACATATTTGCTATTGTCGGATTCGGGGGGGCGGGGGTGGGGGGGGGGGGGGGGGGGGGCATATTAACTCATTGGCAGGATTATTTGAATAGATTTTAACCAAAATTGGAAGACTGCAGTAACACAAAACACCCCTTACGCACAAAAAACATGGCCCCGAGTAAATAAAAAAAATTTTTGTACAGTTTGATTGGTGGCTCACTTAGAAAAATTTTGTGGATGATTTCCCCTTCCCTTTATTATTTCCCTTAAGTTGGTTAACGTTGTGGGAATATGCACCTGATTAGAAAGTTTAGTATCTGTTAGTCCGGTTTGTATAACAAAAACTAAACACTGGTTGATCGAGCTACCAGGTCCTCCTAATGACCTATGAGCCCAGTTGCACCCCACCAACCTACAAACATACACCCATTCACAAAATATCGCCTCGCTTTCTTGTTTCTCGGGCCCGCCACACCTTCCCACAACAACAATCCACCATGTCTATTCCTGCCTATTTTCTTATAACACCCACCACTCACACCAACTACAGCACCATATCCCCACACATTACACTTTTCATGTTTCACCCACTTCTATCATTATTTACGTATGTTAGCACGGGGACCCTGAATAACATCAAATATCAACCATGACTGCATATTATATCCACCTACTTTATGAGATCAAAGCCACTGACAAAGCTTTTGATTTAAAGTGTAATGTGCCACAAATGTTGGACAAATGGCCAACCCCACAACAGATCATGGAAGAGAGGAGCAGATAGGTGGATGGCCAGGTGACAGTTACATCACCATTAACCCCCTTAAGGTGGTAGGCCCAGACCTGATAAGTACTTAATGGACCATCAAATTTTTTTCAGTTTTTGCCTCCTTGCATTTCAACAGTCGTAACTTTTTTATTTTTTCAATGATACAATTGTATGAGGCCTCCTTTTATTTGGGACAAGTTCTACTTTTGGTAGAATAGTTTAGGATCACTCCTTCAAACTATTGCAGATTTTTTGTAAAAAAAAAAATTCTATTTTTTTACACGATTTACATTTCACACTTAAAGGGGTTGTGTCACTTCATTTATTTGTCCTGTTTTCTTTGTTTCGTTTTTAGAGTTCAGGGACGTGGTTTACAGACTTCTACAATGCAGCAGGTAGAAGCCAGTCTGTAGCTATAGCGACCAGTGCTTTCAGCCTATCTGGAGAGATCAAACAGTTTCCTGTAGCTATTGCGACCTGAGGAGCTGATGCAGCCCCATACAAGAGGAATATCGTAGGAATAGTTAGGATACCTGATAATGACAGATATTGCAAAGTGACTTGTGTAGCAAGATATTTTAAAACATGAAAAAGCAAATCCTATGTATTGAGACAACCCCTTTAACCCCTTAAGTACCGGCGTTTTTTTTTTTGTGATCACGTTCGTTTTTTCCCTCCACGCTTTTACTAGAGCCCATAACTTTTTATTTTTCCACCTACATAGACACATGAGGCTTTTATTTTGCAGGCAAGATGTATTTATTTTCTAATGGTGTTATTCACTAAACTATAGATTAATACCTGGGAAACCGCAAAAAAATTCCAAGTGGGCACAAATTGTTAAAAAAACAAGCATTTTTCCGCCATGTTTTTGCAGGGGTTTTGCGTTTTATGCGTTCAATCTTCGTAAAATAATGTGTTATCTGTATCTACAGTTTGTTACGCATCGGCAAAACCAAACATGTAGGGTTTCCATTATGTTTGGTACCGTAAAAAAATTCCAAACGTTTTTCTATTCTTTAAATTTTGCGCCGCGGCCCAAGTTTTGTGGCGACCAATAACTTTTTTGTACAACACCTACGACTCAATTGAGGGTGTATTTTTTTGCGGGCTGAAGTGTACTTTTTATCGCTAGTCAGTTTGGTATGATGCGACATTTTTGATCACTTTTAATTCCATTTTTTTAAAGTAACAAAAAGATCAATCAAAATGCAATTTTGGCGTTTGGAATTTTTTTCTTCTACCTGTGTTTCAGCGCACCGGGATAAATGATTTTATATTTTTATAGATCGGCCACTTTTTTGGACGCGGCGATACAAATATGTGTAACTTTTTTTTTTATTTATTGTTTTTATTAGTAAATAGGAAAGGTGGGTGATTGGAACTTTTAATACTTGTTTTTGTACTCGTAAAACATTAGTTTTTTTTTTTGTTACTTTTAACAATTAGCCACCTATGGTACTTGACCACTAGGTGGTGCGATTGTCCCAAGGCTCCCCACTTCCATGTCCGGTGGTCTAATCGTTGCAGCTATGCTGCGACGGTGCTGATCGCACTGATCGTCATTCATTCACACGGCGTGGCCATCTTTGCTGCGGTGTCTAACGGGTTAAACAGCGCGGGCGTTTGACCAGGCCATTCGCGCTGTAATGTGCTGGTGTGATAGCGCGATTAGCCGCTAACCACTCGAACGCTGTGCTGAGGGGTCGCGGCGCGAATCCCCCTGCAAAGCCCCTATGGACCCTGGGACGTACTCATACATCCAGGGTACTTAAGGGGTTAATAACTTGTAAGATTAATTCTAGAGGTTATTATGGTTGTGTGGATACCTAATATATATGTAGGGGTTTTTGAGTGTGTAATGTATGCACAATAATCTTTTATTAAATATTTATTTTTATTTGATTATTTATTTTATTTTTTTCTACACTTTTTTATGTTTCTTACTTTTTTTTTTACGTATCCATATTAGACACATTAGAATCTGTGTCAGTTTGACACAGGTAGCGATCAGGGCAGCACACAGTCTATCCTGATCACTGGCTACACAGACAGCCCTGGCACTAGAATCTGTGTCAGTTTGACACAGGCAGCGATAGGGCCAGCCACCAGTCATCCTGATCGCTGGCTATCAACAGACAGCCCTGGGGCTAGAATCTGTGTCAGTTTGACACAGATAGTGATCAGGGTAGCACACAGTCTATCCTGATCGCTGGCTACACAGACAGCCCTGGGGCTAATCTGGGTCCTCAGGGCTGTCTGTGTAGCTGTTCCCCGGGCTATGTCGGGTCACCGGGTGTCCCGATCGCCTGACAGAGTAGGGGAAAGCCCTTTGATTGCGCTGCGGTCACTGACTCCAGCAATCAATGGGTTAAGCGCTGGGAAGTGGAGGTTCCCCCCTCCCTCGCTCCTCGGCACTTGCATGAGTTGTGCTGGGAATAGGGCTGTGTAGTATAACCCTGTTCTCAGCACTGCTGTGGCGCCAGGAGGCACAAACCCTGTTGTCTGCAGCGATGTCAAAAAGACGTCTCTGCAGACGAATGCCCCGAAATGCCCGACGCCAGAAGACGGGCGGTCGTTAAGGGGTTAATGAATATTAGGAAAATACTGTTATCAGGAAACTGATCGATCACTAGGGTGTTCACAATAATAAGGCTGTGTCTACTGGCTTTTGGTCGGATTTAGGATTTAGAATCTGCTGAAAAACCGACTGTAACCAGTGCTCCCAACAGACAGCAATAAAAAAATCTTGCTTGTAGTCTACACACACAGATTTTTTTTTCCGTCATTTTGAAATCCTCCCAGGTTCTAAAGATTTTATAAACTTCTGATCTTCTCACCCCGCCAGATTCCCGATGGATTCTTGTACATCAATGTACTGGGCTGGTGGGAAATCCGAAAACCAACTGCGGTATTTAGTGCAAACCACACAAAAAACTGCAGTATGACAGCAATTTGATCGGCATTTTAACATTGCTCTGTAGACATAGCCTAACAGTCATGACCAATCATTATGTTCTTTTAGGAAAACAGTAAGAAGAACTATTAAACAATGTTTAATACTTACCAGGGCCTCCAGCGGACTCCTGGGCTTCAAGCTCTTCCCATGCTCTCCTTAGTTCTTCCAAATCTATGAGGATGAAGAATTTGGAGACATTTTATGTCTTTTTGACCTCTGTGTGGCCGACAAATTTTAGTTTACTTTCTTTTGCTGTATAAAATAGTTTAGTCAACTTTCCTATTCTATGCAGAGGCATCCCTGTAAAGGTATTTTATTTATTTATTTTTTTTAAGATTGGAGCCCATGGGTGATGTGTGCCTATGTAATGGCATATGTCAGAGACATTCATCAGGAGTATGTAACTAGAGATCCTCCTGAGGTATACCACCAACATACACAGCACCTGCAGTGTGTATGTTCCCTTACTCTAACTCCAGTTATACTGAAACCTAAATGTTCTACATTCTACGTTTCTGATATTATAATGTAAAAATGATAATGGACTAGCTCGGGGCGATGGTCTCCTCGGCCTCCTCTCCCTAATTTCGTAAAAGTTAATGATTCTTCATCCACTTCTACCTGATCCGGATACCAAGGGATTCCAAACCTAGCAGCACAAGAGAAGTGAACAACATTAATAACATACAATGGAAACAGTTTTGAAAATAAATATGGTGTTATATGATTATAAGATTGTCATGTAAGTCACGTTCAGTATGAAGATATGTAAATAACTGGTTTTTATATTCTGCATTATAATTAATAAAAGTTCGCTCTCCAAAAGAAACCATTACTAGAACCTAAGGAAGTAAGTTTCCTAGTTGTGTATGATTCAAGGAAGCAGGAACGCGCGACTGCTTAGGGTCCTTTTAGAAAGAGCAGGCACCCAAAAATTGTCATTTTGTGAATAGGCTGCAGGCAACCAAAGCTTTTGCTATTTTGCTGTAGGGCCACATTCTGTATACACCCCTGTGCTGCTTAGTTACATATAATGTATTGTTTCCATCCCTCATCATAAAATTATCTAAATCTATATAAACCTGCACTGGTTCTAGATACCTAGGAGGACATGTATGAAAAGCGGAGCATCTGACATATGTATGAAATGACAGACAGCCCTAAAAGTGACGCATTGGTAAGTGCCAATGTTGGTGCACAGAAAAGACTCAAACAGAATACCGACAGGCAGCGGGGCTAAACAAACTCTTATATTGTAAAAAAATACAAATTCTTTCCCCAATAACACAAACTAAAGTAATATACACTAACTTACATTTATTTATACATATAAATTTATAAAAGCAGTACAGCATCTACAATAAATCCTATTCACAATCATGTAGGTTTCCGCCAATTTCCTGTTTTCTAATGAAGGCAAGAGTAACTCATTGAACAGAAATAATGGAAACACAACAAAACCCTGATGTATCAATTTGGATAAGATTTTAAAAGGGTCACAGCAACAGAGCTTCCATTATAAAGAGAACGGAATCTTACTAAGTCCTAATTTTCAACTAATTCTATGTCTACTACACTGCATCGTACAAAAAACGGCCTGAATAGCGCGTCTTTCTCCGATCAGGACACGTGGCTTTTGTCACAGCTTTGTGCAAAAACGAGTCACTCTCGTTTTTCCTGACGTCGTCCCAACTCACATTTGTATGTATGGGAAGACGGCAAGAAATCGAGAAGCGCCGTCCATATTAACAACATGTTTATAATACGCCCTGCCGAAAGACAGGCAAGAGAAAAGATGACTGATGTAAACCGCAGCTCTTCTTTTCCTATTGCAAGCCTATGGGCCGCAGGAACTATCCGTATTCTTCGCGCTTTCAAAAAACAAAAGCGCCGAAAGGTATGATCGTTTTCCCTGTGTAGTGGGTAGACGAGCCTAAAATGCATTTGACCCTTTAAATGAATGAACTAACCCCCACATCCCTCGCTCCATTTCTCTTGTTCGCACAAACAGTAAATTGGTGAAACCCTTCAAAGAAACCCACAATCATACAGTCAGTGAAAGAAACTTAGGGAGGAGGAAATAGTTTTTCAATTTATATATGTAAACTGACTTCATGGAAGATCTGCTTGTTTACCTGTATACCAGATCTCTTTCACATAAGCTTACTTAACATATTGGTTTGGTGCTTTACAAGATTAGTGTGACAATGTATGTGGACAATGATCTAAATCAGGCATGCTCAAACCGCGGCACTCCCTGTTGGTAAACCTACTAACTCCCATCATGCCAATTATATAATCAGAAACAGTGGGAATGATGGGAGTTGTAGTTTCCAAACAGCTGGAGGGCCGCAGTTTGAGGATGTCTGATCTAAATTTCCTGCGGTACCACAGAAAGCATCCAGTAAATGTTCAGGTGTTCCTGTAGTGATTCGTTATCTCCGCTACTAAAGAGCATTCATTGGGAATCAAGAATAAATATAGAACACAATAATTACCTACATATTAAACTAAGATAAACATAAAAGTCAATAGTAAAATATCATTTTATGAGTTGCTTCTGTCCCCATTCCCTTTCATATGTGGAATTACATTCTCATTATCCTCCATATTCTGATGACATCACCATGTAGAATATTACATCACAAAGTCCGTATTTACATAGGAAACCTGTTTTACTTTCTGCAGATTCAATATAACAGTATAATTATTAAAATAGAAATTGTATATTCCATTTCAGCTTTTATATGTGTTTGAGCTTAACCACGATAATACAAGCACAGAAACCACCTCCTAGTGCATTTTTACTTGCAGTACAACTTGTGTTCTTCAAAATGAAAGAATTTGGGACATACCAGTCCCACATATAAGATTCATGAAAGAATTGCAGTGGGTTGGTTATATCTTTTATTGGGATAGTTACTTTATTTGTTAACCATATTTTTAATTAACATATTTAATGTTTGAATGAAAAACTTAATGAAATGCTGTGTGATAGATGCACGGTCACCACCTAAATTCTCCCTTGTCATACTGCTGCAGCTACAGCTCGATATTCTGACCTTCAGCATCCTACTATATTTTACTGTTCAGTATCATAATTTATCAGATCAAATTCATAATCATTTGAAAGATTATTGTATAGTTCTCCTTACACAAGTGCTTATCTAATCTACAGCGAGTCTATAGCTTAGAACATTGTTGATAGGGTGCATTTCCTAAGGATACATCCAAGCTCCAGAAAAGTAAATATATTCTAATCAATTGCATAAATGGTTCTGAAAGTAACAGTGACATCACCTTTTGAAGGTCTATAGAGCCACGTCCTACATAGGAAAGGAAATTTGTATAATAAATTGTACATGATGGGTGGAGAACCTTTTAACAGATTTTTCATTGGGTCTAATGCTTCAAATGACATCTCTGCATCCATCTATATTTCCAACTTACCCATTATCCCCACTTCCCCAGAAACTTCGTCAATTTCAAAATTCTCACATCTCCACACTCTAGACGCAAGACTGGTTGAATGATATTGTGCTGATATGTTTATTGCTTGGTCACATAGATGACATCACAATAGTTTGGAAGTTGACACACTCTGGATGGCATGTCCATAATGCCCTAATTAACATGAGTTTCATAACTTAAATGATTTTGTTGCCCAAAAAAAATTTAAAATAGTATTGGCCCATTAAAATTTTGTTTTAAATTTTTTAAAAAAATAAATTTAAATTTTAATTATGGGGGAAATTTTGAACCACCAAAAAAGTTTAAAGTATATTAAAATTTTTGGCTTTTGTAGCTTAATTTTAAAACTCTTAAAATTGGTTTTTTGGGTTTTCAAAATTTTAAAAACAGTTAAAGGTTTAAAAATTTTCCCCTGATTTATTCCCAATTTCAAGCATTGGAAAAACACACCGCATATTGCATTGCATATACGGGGTGCCCGCCCCAATCACTGTATTTTCTAACTTTTTGATAAAACTAGTGTGAGCGATTACGTAGACTATCGTCATCGAAGTCGCATAGTCGATATTGTCAACTCTTATCAAGACGATTCCCGATGTTGTAATAGATTATCGCCGATGACCTTTAAAGTCTATGGAGAGGACAAACACCTTATTCTACACACCCAATACAAGGGCTGGAGAAGCTGGTATTAAACATCCCACCAACAGTTCAAATGGATACGTTGTACATCTAGGCAACACAACACAATTTGGCAACAAGGTCACAGAAAAAAAAAGTCACAGACCAGTCACTATCCCTGTCTTGTACCACAGCATGACCTTATATCTGCATGACCCACAGGTTAAAAAGTTGCCAGAAGGGCAGTATTATTTGTACATCGATTATCACTTGTACTGGACATTTTGATTTATCCATTCTGGGCCACAGCATGAGCCCCGAACCTGCATGACCCCAGATTAAAAAGTTGCCAGATAAAGGAGTCTTTGAACCATCCATTTTGTTGAATATGGACATTGACCTATACATGGTCCTGTACACAGCATGACCCTGAAACCGGTATGACCCTCTAGATTATAAGTGCCGGACGAAAGTGAAAAAAGGAGTTTTTGAACACCCATTTTAGTTGAACGGGACATTGACTTACTTGTCCTGTACCAAAGCTTGACCTTAACCTATCTTAACTCACAGATTAAAAAGTGTGAAAAAGGAGTCTTTCAACCACATTTTAAGTTTCACTGGGACATAGGACTATCCCTGTCCTTGAAGTACAACAGCATGAGCCCCAAACTGAATGACCACCAGTTTAAAAGTTGCCGAAATAGGAGTCTTTCAACCACCTTTTAGTTTCACTGGACATTGGACTATATCTGTCCTGTTCACATTATGACATTAAACCTGTCTGGACCTAAGCATTTAAAAAGTGCCGGAAAAAGGAGTCTTTCAACAACCATTTTAGTTTCACTCGGACTTAGGACTTTCCTGTTGGGCCACAGCTTGAGCCCCAAACCTGCATGACCCCCCGATTTAAAAAGTGACGGAAAAAGGAGTCTTTCAACCACCATTTAGTTTCATTGGACATTGACTATATCTGTCCTGGGTAACCTACATCTGTTCAATTCTTCCTGCACCTCCCTTGTACAATTCAGGAGGAATTTTTGTATCGGGCTATTTGTACATTAAAGTTTTTTAGTTGTTTTAATTCTAGAAAAACACATTTTTTAATATAGGACGGAATCCCACCACGTCTTTGTTTCTCTTCTTTTAAATTGTATTAAACGGTTTGTCTCACTACAGGGATTGCTAGCTATGTTAAAGATCTTGCAAAAACAAGTCATTTTGCAATATGTGTCCATTAACAGTGTCCTATCTATTCCTGTTTCTGACAGCACCATCACCCTTGAGCCAATCTTGACAATTGTGAAGAACAAATGTCTGTTAGAACCCACATTTTTTAGGTTTAGGACCTGTAGTATACTGCATTTACAGCAAACATGCCCCAAAAATTCAAAACATGACCCTTGAGCCACTCTTGACAATTGTGAAGAACAAATGTCTGTTAGAAACCACTTTTTTTTTACAATAGAACCGGTAATATTGCTGTATTTCAAAGCAGCATGACCCAAAAAAAATTTTAAAAATGACTTCTCAGGCACTGTTAAAAATTGCGAGGGAGAAACGCCACTTAGAAGCCCCATTTCTGTTCCAAAGGACCATGATTATAGCTGTATCTCACAGCAACATGACCCCAAAACCATTGACAATGCGAAAAATTCTAAAAATAAAAATGGAGTAAATGGAATACGTTTTTTTCTTGAAACCTTGGTGTCTTTTACAGTCTCCCCCGCAAAACCAGAAAAATGAACTTTTGGTAATTGAGAAAAAAAAATTGATAAGAAATATTTTTAAAAAAAATTTTTCAAGGGGGACCTTTTCTTTTGGAAAGAGGAAGTGAAGTAGACCGAAATAATCGGGACCTCGGAAAATTGGGGCCAAAAACATCATCAGGATCCACCCCTGATTCATCTTGATGAAAGTCAAACGATCCCATTATTGGGAAAAAGCGGATCGTTTGTCTGAAATGATTTCACCCAGCTGTGCTAAAAGGTCGTCAGAATACGGGGTGCGGGGCAGGACAAACCCCTCTATGGCGTGGACAGCGAGCTCGGGCCATTCACCATTTGGATCCCCAAAAGTCGATTGGGTCCGAACAATCCAAAAAAAATTCGGTGTTGGGGGCAGATGTCGTTCACCATTTTTAACCCGGGGGTTCGGGTTGTGTTTTGTGTGCCTGATGACATGGTTGGTGAGGGGGTAAAAAAAATTGCCAAGGTCCCCCATTAGGTTTCCCGCAATGCTGTGCTGCTGCCGGTACTTGGACTCTACGCTTCACGTTGTGAATTTTGTTCCCCCCGTTTTAAATTTGAAGAAAAATGAACAGACGCAACCGTGTCTCCAGTTTTGAATTCAATCAGCCCACGGTCTCCAATTCCTGCATTTTACTCTCTTTTGGGGGGGGGGAAGGAAAAGTGCGAGTTTTGCTTTATACGGGGATCGAGGAGGGTGGCCCCAGAAAATGTTGTTCTTTTGAGGGCCCTTTTTATGCGAGGTTTAGTTGGAGAAATGGGCATCCAAGACTATGTGAGAGATGTGCCTTTTTTCCCCAAGCCTCTGGGTCGAGGGGGCACTAGAAAAAAAGATCTTCCTATTTCCTCCCCAAATTCGTGCCAACCGTTTTCCCAAAGGCAGGGCGTCGTAACGTCGGTGTAGGAATACCTCCTCCTCCTCGTTCTCCGGCAATCTTCAGCACAGCCCCCGACTTGCCTCGATGTGCACCCTGAGAGGAGGGCCCCCTTGCAAATAGCCTTTGGGCCCTGAACCACTGTAATGAAGACCGATGAAAATTTTGAAAAATGTGGGCCCCTTTTGGTTGCGGAGGAAAGGCTCCGTGTTCGCTCTGTGTTGTCTCCTCCCCCCGTGTGGTGGGGGCCCCGTGTTTCAGAGGTCCCAAAGATCGTTCCAGAACTAAAATCACACAATGCTCATGCTGAAAGGGCATTGTCCCCTGACCATTTGGTGGCTTCTTCAAAATGGCAAGGATGGCCCCAAGCTCTTTCACCTGCACTCCTTTCTCGTGGTCAACACCCGAGGTCCGACCGCTGCTTGTCAGGCCATGGTCACTTCGTACTGGGTAAGGGCTTTGCTGCTCCACAATTTTCTGGAGCATGTGGAGGGTGGAATCCAGGGTTGCCCAGTCAAAAATGAGACGGTTGAGGGGAAGGCCGAGCTGAGCTGCAAGCAGCCAGGGGAAAAGAGGGTGCGAAGGCGGAAGTGGAAATAAAAACCTGGCCCTTCCCCTCAGAGGCAGTCCAGCCGGTGCCCTTAGAAATTTCTGGACGAAAGGTTAGACATGTGAGGCAAGGGATGTGCTCCGCCCTACGATCTTTAAGGGGGCCAGAGTTTCGGTTATCCACACCCCCTTGCCCCCACAAAATTCTTGTCACCCGCAGCGCTCGGTTATTGCAGAGCCGTCCCAAATCCTGCTTGTGTGGGAGGTTTTTCAAAACAGATAATTTAAAAAACGGCCCTGGTTTCTCTGGGCCGTGATCACCAGAGGACCTTTTGGGGGGGGCCCCCGCCCCCCACCCTGGGTTTTGAAAAGCGTGCGCCGAGCCCGGAAACCCCCGTCCCCCAGAGAAATCCACCCAGCTACCCAGTGAGCTGTCACAGAGATATAGCGCCTTGGGCCCTGCTTTTCTAGCCAGGTGGTGGTAGATGGACTTTTGGACACAGATGAGACAACGGCTTGAAAATTTTTGATGACACGTGGTGCCCGGGCAGGGCGGGTTTTTGGCAAAGAAATGCTGCCATCTTTTCCCCTCAAAAATTTTTTCCCCCACCCCCCCCCCCTTTCCCCCTTATTTTTTTTTTTTTTTTTTTCTGTCCCCTTTCCTTTTCCTTATTTTCCCTTAAGGGGGGAGGGTGGGTCTCTGGTGGTGCTGGTGGCTGGGCAAGTTGGAGGGTGAAACGGGGGGGCTGATCCCTGATCATGACTTCAGAGAAAATGGCCATTGAGGAACGCTTAGTGGTGGCGGAGGAGGGGCGGAGACAGAGGGTGTGACATGGTTGGAAGCCGGCTTGGGTTTTGGGATCTTTTGGCCCAAGGTTCCCTCCATTTAACTCATGATTGCTGTGTGACTGACATGTTGGGGGTGGTTAAACACTAAGATTCTTGCCTCCGATCGTTTACAGAAAGGCGGCATATGAATCGCTGGGTGAATCAGGGGCTTGCCGAAAAAAGGCCAGGCTTGAGGGTCCTGACCTTTTGACGGGGATAAGCGAGGGGCGGTGTTTCGTGATCGTAGGTGGGGAATCATCTCACGGACTTCTGCGACCCCCCCCTCTCCCCTTTTTTGGGGGGGACCCGTACTGACACTCCCCATCGTCTTCCCCCTGTCCAGTGACGAAGTGCTCACAATCAAATTTGCTGAAAAAACCACGTTGGATCCGCAATGTCGTCATCATCATCATCAACACAGGTGACTTGGTCGTCCTGACATTCTGCATCCAGGAGCTGCGGGCTCCAAGCAAGAGGCACTGCAAAGCGTTGCCGACCGCCTGGGATTTTTGCCGATTGACCGGCTTCCTTCTCCTCCTCTGATGGCATCAGTAACTGGGCGTCAGAGCAGAGAAAATCATCCTCTTTGGCCTCTTGATCTTTTAACATGCCTTCTGTCCCCAACCGCATTTTGTGATCAAAGAGGTCTTCAGAAAATGGATTAACCACAGTGGTGGGTACACAAGTTGACATTTGGGCTGCCTTCGCTTCATGTTGGACGGATTCTGACGATGCTGATGACGACATTTGTGGCCGTGACTGGGAGGACGAGGAGGTAAGTATGCTGGATGCAGGTTGCATTAACCACTGAAGAACAGATTGGCGACGCTGTTCGTTACTGAGATTCACAGGGCCCTGACCAGCGATGACAGGCCTGACGGTCCCTGCAACCGATGATCCGCTGGCTTGCGTGTTGTCGCCAGCACTGGAAGGAGCACCTTCTCTTGTACCTCTACCTCCATGTCCTACACCCTCTTTGCTCGCTTACCACCTGCATTTCGCTCCATGTTCAGAAAGATAAAAATTTAAGAAAGTATGGAAGAGTTTTTGACAGTCTCTTATTAAAAGACAGCAAATCACAGCTATTCTTAAATCACTCTAATTTACTACAGCCAATTAGGATTAGAAACTGAAATGTTTCTAGCGAATACCTGTGAAATGCGGTCTGGTGGAAGAACCGTAAGACAAAATCAACAGTGTTCTTCCTTCAGTCACAGGAATTTACAACTGCCCAGTAGGACTAGGAATTGATAGTTTTCAACAAACTATCATACAATTGCGCTATCTGCACCAAACTGAGGTTCAACGAGCGCAATAAAACTATTCAGAAGTTAAACGGATGAGAAATTGCTTTTTTTGCAGCAATGAAAAATGAGAACAGTTGCTAGAAAATTTTTATATAAGAATTGTCATACAACGTGGATATTTGAAAAAAAACTAGGGCCGCACCACGTGCAATGCAGCTATTTAAAAGTTATATGGATAACAAACGGTGTTTTTTGCACCAAAGAAATACACCAACAGTAACTACAAAATTTCTGTATTCAAATTGAGGTACAAGGTGGCTCTTTGAACAAAACTGGGCCTCACCAAAGTAAAAAAAAACACCTATCTGAAATATATACGGATAATAAAAGGTGGGTTTTGCACCTATGAAATACACCTGCAATTACTAGCAAATTTCTGTATCCTAATGTAAGTACAACGTGGGTCTTTCAACAAAAATGGCCTGCGCCAAAGTGAAAAGAACCTAATTAAATTGTGTATGGATAATAAAAGGTGGTTTTTACACCTATGAAATACACCTGCGGTGACTAGAAAAGTTCTCTATCCTATTGTAGGTACAAAGTGGGTCTTTGAACAAAACTGGGCTGCGCCAAAGTGAAAAACATGTAATTAAATTGTGTACTGATAATAATAGGTGGTTTTTGCACTATGAAATTAACAGCAATTACTAGCAAATTTCTGTATGGTAATATAAGTACAAGATGGGTCTTTCAACAAAATGGCCTGCGCCAAGTGAAAAGACTAATTAAATTGTGTATGGATAATAAAAGGTGGTTTTTTGCACCTATGAAATACACTGCGGTGACTAGAAAGTTCTGTATCCTATTTTAAGTATATAGTGGGTCTTTCAACAAAACTGGGCTGCGCCAAAGTGAAAAAAAACCTAATTAAATTGTGTATGGATAATAAAAGGTGGTTTTTGCACCAATGAAATTCACCTGCGGTGACTAGAAAAGTTCTGTATCCTATTGTAAGTACAAAGTGGGTCTTTGAACAAAACTGGGCTGCACAAAAGTGAAGAAATACCTAATTAAATCGTGTACGGATAATAAAAGTTGGGTTTTGCACCTATCAAATACACCTGCAGTTACTCGAAAAGTTCTGTATCCTCATATAAGTACAGGCTGCACAAAATACAAGGTACTATTTTACCAAAAACTGGCCAAAAACTGGTAATAAAAAGCCATTTCAATGCAGGTTCAAAGCAGTCTGAACTGCACAATATACACTCTCCTTTCTAAAACCTGCCAGCCTTTCTGTCTGTGTTCGCCCCCCTCTCCCCCACCCCGCGGCTGTACAGCGCTAGATGCTTATTTCAAAGTCTCAGCCTAACTAACTAAAAACTGAAATTCTCTCATCTACCTATGTTCTAATGTTCACAGCTAAAAGCATAGTTGTCTGTGTGAACAAAAAGAACTGTGTCGCTGAGCTGTATTGAGGAGAAAGCTAACACTCATCCTGCTCTTATGAGACACACTAACACACTGATGCTGAAGAGGAAGGGCTGTTCTATGTAAAACGGGGTCATGTGATTTTTCCAGCCAATCGCAACCATACACACCACAGTCATGACGTCGCACACCCAGCTCCCCCTGCTCTATTCTCTAAGCTGATTTGCTGGCCGTCAAAATGATAGGAAGCGCCGAAAATGGCGCGATATTAATAGAGTATGCGCAGATTCTCACATAAATTATTGCGTGATCGGAAAATTCCGATCAACATAAAATCCGTGCCGATTTCAACTTTGTCGATTATAATCAATCAACACTAATAGTAAGCAAATATAAGATATATTTGCTTACCTTTTTGATTTGATGTGCAGCTGCTTATTCTACTTTTCAAGTATTGATCACCTCTTGCCTTGTCCGGATAACCAAATCTGTTGTCTGCCCCATGGTGGAAAGCGCCATTTTGTCGTAGCTTAATAAAGCTATTCAGATGTTGATCGGGTTATCAAATTAAAAATCAGTTGAAAGTAAAAATATCCAGGATTTATTCAATGCAAGCATTGGAGACACACACAGCATATAACATTGCATATACAGGATGTCTGCCCCCCAATCCCAGTATTTCCTAACTTTTTATAACGTTTCTGCAAGAATACATGTGCCAATCAGTCTTTACTTAAAAAAACGAATTTCCTATACGTTGGTTTAAAGTTTATATTTAAATATGGACCCACTTCTGGTCTTATTGAAACAAAGAAACCTTGTTGATTCAATAGGGCTTTACCTCCAGGCCATATGTTTGGAGGAGGGGGGGGCATGTCTATTAACATTCCAAAGACCTGAGTGTTTCCAACTTTGATGAAAAGCACACAAAGAGTATACACAAAATCATGTAAATATAAAACTATAAATATTACCCTCACATGGCCAAACTAATTAGAATACACCAACAAATGTGTGGAAAACATCACGGGCTAGCCACAGAAGTTTAATAAGATTATCTGAATTTTATTTAATCACAATGCATATACAGGAGTAAACTTAAAAAGATTAAATATATCATGAATGGTTCAAAGGGGAAAACTGGTGATCATGATTATGGAGAACAAATGCATGAAATGATCAAAATGTCATTAGAAGATAAACATGAGTGACATAATTAGAATAAATTAGTTATATGAACATGGTGAACATCCAAGTGATAATCAAATAAGTGGAATAAATCAAATAAGTGGTATTAAAAATGTATAAATGACCATATAAAATGTGAAGAAAATTATGTCAAGCACTGATCAAGTATTAATAATGTGTAAAGTGCCAAAACGTATGTGTACAGGAAAAACATCAAAGGAGAAATACATTACCTAAGAAGAGTCTATCAATGAAAATCAGTGCAAAGAGGGAAGTAATAAATAGCATATATGAGCACAGGCAATATTTACTCCATATACAGATGAACCAGGAAGGAATACAGTCCCAACACCAATTCACTTGAGGCCTTTATCAAGGGGCCTAAAGAAAAGATGGACTGGCTGCCTTATATATCTATATAAAAAATAGGAGAAGAGGTATCACCTGCTTATCATGGGTCCTTCAAGAGTGCCAAGGGTTCTTGATTGGTTGAGTAGGTCATCAACTTCATCCCAGATGACATCTGATAACCCTAGCCAACAGTCGGTGGGTTTGTGAGATACAACTGTTAGTTGGCATGGCCCGGGAACAGGTCAACGCCCCTCACCTGTCCTCAACCCGCCTCTGTCCCGTTTAGGTCCCTCAGGCAGAGAACTAGTATGTGGTCTGGGCTCAGCGCCACGATACAGCGAGGACGAACAATTTGAGGACAGTCAGCAGCTACTTGGCAACGAAGAGGTGGAGCAGACATCCCCTGCTTCTTGCAGTATTGATGTGGAGAGTGTCATGGGAGGTTATTTGGCGAGTGGTCAGCCTCTGCATACCAAGACCATACCAAGACCGTTCAGGAGGACAACAGGGACGATCAAACACTCATGAAGTATAAACGTGATGGTTTGAATCCAGTTTCTGCGTTACACCAGTTTGCTCAAATGCAGTGTATGGAACTTGAACTGAAGGAGACCATGACTACATGGAATGTTTTAGGTACTTATTTTGCATTCTGTGCCATTGTTGATTGAATTCAGTACAAAACTGGAATGGGACAGAACAAAAAAGAAGCAAAAGCCAATGCTGCAAATCTGGCTTTGGATGAACTTCTTCAGTATGAAGAATGTGAATCGTATGTCCAACTTAAAGAAAGTAAAAACACAAGTCCTTCTGGAGGCCCTCCCCTCTCCTTGGTGGAACAAATTACATCCACACAGATTTGAAGTGGTTTAAGAAAGCAAGTTGATAAACGTTCATTTGTCCATGAACAGATAACACAGGTGATAAAGGAAAAGTTTGCTGAACTATTATCTAAGTGTCCAGAATTTGAAATCTGTGGAAATTCTTCAGCTGCATTTTTAATGGCAAAGGCTCCTCACACAACCGCCTCCAAGACTATTAAATAAATAATGATTATTATAATCATTAGAGCCTATAGAGAAAGCGTTTCCTTTAGCCCCGTCTGTCATATCCGTGACCGTACCTCTTGCCTCCATCCCTTGACCACGAACCATTGCCGCCTGTCCTGACCTTACCACCAGTCCCCGACTCCGAGTTTGCCTTACGATTTTTTACCATGCTACACCTCGGCTGCCACTGCAAGCAAGTCACGTCAGGGGTAGCGACCTGGTAGACTCCCGCCGCAGCAAGTCCATCCCACTTTGCAGCAGGCTCTGGTGAAAACCGGGACCTACTTAAAGTCCGCTCCCTGGCGTGGCTATTGCCAGTGGATCCACTACCGCTGTCCGTGACAACATGAAGCAGTGGAATGACGTTATTCATCCCGTAGTCCTGGCGACTGACAAATAACATGTCCGCATGAAAGGGCCTGAGCAAACGGCAGGTGTCACGCATAAGCTGCCACTGGCAGACATTAAAATTACACAGAAGTGTACTCCTGTCCGCTTGGATCATTAATAAACAATTAATAGGGCCCTTTTTTCTGTTTATAGAGTCGTTTTCCCAAATATGGGGCTGGGGAAATTCCAAACCGGGAAATGGGCATATCAGCCCCATGTTGGGGAAGGCCCCGGGCTGCCGCTGCAGCTTTAAAGGGGGGTTTGTTGGTGGGGGAAAAAAGAAAGGGTGGAAGTGCATGCAAAGTTTTCCCGGGCCCCCTTTTAAAAATGTTTTTGCAGTTTGGGTTTTTAAGACTTGAACCCAAACCCGATTTAGCATTTTCTTTCCCATGTGTGGAAATTCGTTTGCCCAGGGGGAATTTAAACCTTTTCCCCTTGGATCATCAAAAAAAAGTTAATGGCCTTTCTCTGTTCAATTTAAATTTCCCCCCCGTTATTTATTTCCTTTTTCTTTTAATTTCCACTTTTTCAATTTAAAATTTCCCCCCTGTTAATAAAATTTTTTTTCCTGTTCATTCCCAAATTTCCCCCCTGTTCAAAATTTCCCCCTGGTTAAAATTTTTTTTTCTGTTCATTCCCAAATTTTCCCCCCGTTCATAAAATTTTTTCCCCGTTCATTTAGTTTTTTTTTCTTCCCCCTGTATCCGAACCCTTTCTGCCCTTCGTTTCCTGACCCCCGAAACTCCCCCCGCCCGCCCTGAAACCCGTTGGGGTTTACCTTTGATACGGTTTCATTTGATTCTGTACCTCGTGCGCCCCGGCTGCCCAAACGCCAAACTTTGGGCACCCCCAGGGGGTGCGAAAACCCCCGGTTAGGACCCCACCGCAGAAATTCCCCCTTTTCCCCTTGGGCGGGCTTGGTGAAAAACCGAGACCTAAATTAGACCCCCGTCCCTGGCATGGCGCTACCACCGCTTGCGTGGGTCCCGGGGAGCCCCTTTTTCCCTGTTAGTTTTCAATGGGTGAGTGAATGCCAAGTTTCCTGGCCCCTTTCTTTGAAAAAGGTGCAGAGTTTTCCCCCGCTTGAAAAAGGGGGTGACTGCAGTACCCACCAAACTTGAAAAGGAGCCGGTCAGCCCTTTTGCAAATTAGGGATGGCAAGGGGCTACCCGCGTTTCTTGTCAAAAACGTCCGAAATGAACCCACTGCTGGGGACCTTTTGGGGCCCGGGGGCGGAGTAAATTTGGAAACCGGGGATTTTTGATGTTAAAAGAAAGGGAGTTGTTTCAGCAGAAAGGGGGTGAAGCCCTTTTACTGGCCCTGAAATGGGAGGCGTGCCCCCTGGGTGCTGCAGCTGTTGGGGGAGGTTTGGGCCCCCCAAACTGAAAACCCCCGTATGGTTTACACTGCTTTTTGTTGATGCCCGGGCCGTTGGTGCCAAAGTTAGGTCCCTTGTCGCGCTTTTTTCTTTTTTGCCCCGATTTTTACTTTTAAATTATGTTGCCCCCATCTGGGGGTCTCGTCAAAAAAATGGCACACCCCCGGGGTAGGGGATTTTCCCACCAAGGGCCCCCATGACTGACGCCTATGCCGCTTTACTCGGTGGCCCCCGGGGCCGTACTTCTGGGACCTGCAAAGGGGTGGTTTAAAAACGTGGCCGTTTTTGGCCCAAAACCCCCACTGCTGCCCCCTGCTGGGCCCTTTTTTGGGGCCCACTACTGATTTCGGGCTGCGCCACCCCTGACACGCAAGCTGCCGCTCTCTTCCCCCACAATGATATACTCGGGGGGAGGACATGTTAGGGGAGTTGTTTGTGTATCCCATATCTTATAGAGATTAAAATATATATTTTGGGTTTTCCTCTACATTGTGTAGAATTTAGGGGGGGGGAAAAAAATCTTTAAAGGACTAGAACCCCAAAAACCCCCCTTCATTGTAAAGGAAAAAGCTAACATACATACCCCCCCAGTTAATTATAAGTTGAGCAGGGTCTTTTCCAAAGCTGATTGCTTTTTTTCCCCATTGTTTTCACTCACATGTCACTCACATGACAGAAGAGATCTTTCTTGAAGCTGACATTTGTCCTTGTAGTTGGTAAAGATCTCTGTTTTTGCATACAATTTTGGTGAACCCACTAGAACAGAAGTAAAGCTGTGGGTTTTAGTGTAATTTGTGTGTAAAATAGAGTAAAAGGTGCTTGTGTCGTGAACGTTGAGTGATAGAGTTGAATCTTTTCTTGGGTGTGCTGCTTTTTTTTTACTTTTTTAAGAAATGCAGACATGTTTTTGGAAAAAGGGCCTCCTTATGATTTCTAAGCATCCCCCGCGACATTTTTTTGGGCAAAACCCCTTTAAGCACAGATCCCCCCCCCTTAACACAGTATTTAAAGTCTCCTGCTGTTAACATGGGGAGAGAAGGGTGGGGGGTAGTGAGTATTTCCCTTTAAAAACGTAAAACAGACTGCGTGGTAACGGGGGAAAAGGGGGGGCAGTGTGATATCTCACGTCTCATCTGTGTTATAACTGATTAGCACAGCAGAGGCTTGTGGAGCCCAAAGGCTGCAGCATAATCTTGGGGGGGCTACGAAGCTGTTATATCCAGACAATCTTCTGCATCCCCTGTTTCATTCAAAATGATGTTTCATTCAAATGATGTAATAAGGCTAGGGAAATTGAACTCCACTTCCAAAGATTTTAGAAAACACAATTTATGTTTCAAGGATGCGGGGTGAGGGGCAATTACTTTTTTCACAAAGGGCCCTGTATGTTTTGATTACTTTTTCCCTTAATAATAAAGACCTTTATTTAAAAAACTGCATTTTGTGTTTCTGTGTTATGTTGTCTTTTTTATATAATTTGTTTGGGATCTGAAAATTAAAGGTGGAAACATCCAAAAATTAAAGGGGGTTTTCCATACATTGATTATCTACCTCGTCCCGTTTTCTTGGTTTCTTTGAATTAAGGGGGTGTTTACTGGGTTCCACTAGGGTTTCAGTGAAGTCAGGTCTGTTGCTATAGCAACAGTGGGCAGCCTTTAGGATAGATCAAACAGGGCTGTGCTATAGCGACCTGAGAAGTGATGCGGCCATACAAGAGGGGATATCTCAAATGGTGGATATGTTAAAAGACACATATTGCAAAGTGACTTGTTTTGCAAGTCCCTTTAAAATAAAAAAACAATCCTTGTGTGAGACAAACCCCTTTAAGAAATCAGAAAAGGGGGGGAAAAACTTTTTTACACACTGTTTGGTGTGGGGAAAACTTCCCCAAAAAATTAATATTCCCTTTTGGGGGGACTTTGTGAAAAAAACCCCGGGAATCAATGGGGTGGGGGTTTGTAACCCTGATGCATGGACCATCCTGTAGATAGATAACCTGGATTGCCCATAGGGAAGAAGGTTTCATTATGCAAGAGGTAAAATATACAGTGGGCTGAAAAACAGTATTCATACCCTTTGAACTGTTCCTCATTTTTAAATGTTACAGCTCCTAACTTAAATGTGTTTATTGATATATTTTTTTTAACATATATTTTTTTATTTTCAACATCATGAAAGGACAAGTGTGATACAAGTAAAAGTACATGTAATGTGCCATATTACAAGTTAATATCTTTGAAACAACATATCAGTACCGAAGCGTGATTAATAACAGCATTCCTGTCTCTGGATCACAACGTTCAGTTGGGCCTTCTCAATATCTTGAAATATGTCATTTAACAGACACAGGAGACAGTGCAACGATACATGTGAGCAACGTGCTGCGACTATTTAGTCTCTACCGACTAGCATAAGTATCAAAGCAAAAAAAAAGAAAAGAAAAACAGTATTACAACATAAACGAAAAAAAGAAATAACTTTTCCACCAGAGGTGCAGTGGTTGTGTCAAGAATAGAACAAATATCAGTCAATCAGGTCCAAACTGTCCGAAATATATAGATGGCCTATCCCTATGGCTCCTCAGGGCCTTCTAGGATAGAGTTCCCACTATTAGACGAGGGGTGTTAAACCTTAAGTACTCCCAGTGTGTTGGTCAATTCCCCTTCTAAATACCACTTGGTCAGTTTAAATGGGGTTACAAGTGAGCTGATCTCTATCAAGAAATGCCTTAATGAAAGGGGTCCATCGAGCAAAAAAGCTTTCGGTTTCGGACAATTTGTGTACTTCAGTCTCCAACCGGTCCATGTAGAGGTAATATTTTACTTGGGATAAGATTTCCCCCATGGAGGGTATTTCTGTCTCAAGCCACTTAGCTAATAAAGATCGCTTTGCGGCCGACAAAATGATCCGTAGTAAGGCACAGTGCTCTGTGCCCTCAGGGAGGTCATGAAATAGAAGGGCTTTGGGCGTGAGAGGGTGTAAATTCTCCTGAGTCTTTCAAAATGGTGGTCAGGGAGTCCCAAAAGGTCTGAGTTTCAGGGCAGGACCACATGCTATGAATCATATCAGTTTTGGGCTCTCCACATTTGGGACATGCTAAGATACGGTCGGGAGCCAGGGGATGGGGAGGTATGTTGAACCCGAAAATAGCTTTATGTATGAATTTAAAATGCGATTCCCACCACTTTTCATTTATGACCGCGTTACATGTATGGTTCCAGCCTTTTAGGGCTGACCCCGGAATTGCAAGATCTGGAAAAAAAAATTTCAAAGTTGGAAAATAGCCTACATTCCCATATTTGAATATTTAATTCCCTCAGTTTACTATAAATAGCAGATAGGGAGTGAAGGCTCATAACAGTACCAATTCTTGTCAAAATATTGTAAAAACCTCCATTTCTAAGCAGAAAAACTTCCCTTTTAAAAAAAAAAGCTCATAACTTGGTTAAAGTGAAATCGGGAACTGAAGGTCCCTTGAAGTTTTTGGAAAGACATGAACCTGTGAGTTTTTCCCACCCCGTTTTTCAAGAGTTTCCCCCATAGTGATAATCCCCTTCCCTGCCACAAGTAAGATGTTATTCCCCCCCCTTGGGGGAACTCGGGCCTAATATGGGATATGTTTATCAGGTTTATCGGTAGTTTTAAATAATTCCCGACACGTCCTCCAGTTGCTATGGTGCCCCCTCAGCAATATACAGGACCAATTTTTCTGTGGTATTTTGCGTATTGGTATGTAATGGGCTGAAAGGTCCCTGGCCTGCCAGACAGGTTTTAAGGCATAATTCGGTGTGAGAGTCCATTCCCCCAATCCTGCAATGCTGAAGAGAAGGAAGGTTTATTGCGTTTGTCCGGGGGGTTTGACCCCTCCACATTTTTGAAGATGAGTTTTGACAAGCACCCTGGGCCTTTTGGGGATGCCCATTAAATTAGAAAAGTAGAAACTAAGTTTTTTGGGTTGAGTGTTTCGCAAAAGGGGGATCGTTGCATGGGTAAAAAATTTTGGGGGGAAACAAATTGGTTTTAAGGGGCTCTTCCCAGGCAAAGGGGAAGACTAGACCATCTATCTAGCTCTCTAATGATTTTTAATATAAGAGGGGGTAGTTCAGATGGTATAGGGATTCCGGGGATTTGCCTAAAGGGATTCCAAGGTTTTGTAGAGGTTTTTCTATAGTGAGGGAAATTTGAAACCAAAACCACTGGGGGTTATTGGGGGGTAGAGTTTGTATTTGATTTTGACTATTACTTAAAACCCGAACACTTCTAAAAATCGAAAAATGTAAACAAGGAGTGTGCTCCCCCCTTTGGGTTTTTCTAGAAAAAAATATGACATCTCGGGAAAGAGTGATAGCTTTAATTCTTGGTTTCTAATTTTAATGCCTTCGAATATATCTGATGAGAGGAAGAGTTTAGCCAAAGGCTCAATAGCTAGGTTAAATAAATAAGGGGACAAAGGACATCCCTGCCTAGTTCCTCGAGCCAACGGAAAGGGTTGGGAGAGGAAGCCCCGGGAGATATTTTTGCTTTGGCGATGGTTGTGCTGACAAGAAAGTTTAAAGGGGCCCGGTAGGCCGTCTTGTCCAGGCCGTTCAGCTCCCCCGTCCACGTATCAAAAGTTTTTTCCCTATCCCGGTAATTAGAGCTGCAGCCCCGTGGTCTGGGGATTCCCCCTAACTTTATCCAGTACTGAAGCACCTTCCCCAGTTCTGAAGCTGACCCCCCCTGGACAAACCCACTTGTGTGATCCTTTTAATTTTTGGGAATGTACGGAGCCAGGTGGTCCCCCATAACCTTTGCTAAGAGCTTGAGGTCAAATTTAAAGGAGATAGGACTAAAGAGGAGGGCTGGAGCGGATCTTTGCCTTCCTTAGGCAGTATTTTGATATGGGCGGTTTTCAATGATTATGGGATGGCTGATCCAGAGAGGTAAGTATTGAACAGGACCTGCAGGGTGGGGGCTACCTGTTTCTTTACTATCTTAAATAACTCTCCTGTAAAGCCATCCGGGCCCGGCGCCTTGTTGTTTTGCGCTTTGAGATCGCTGTTCGAGTTCCCAAGTTTTCGGGGCCCCAAAGGGATTACCTCCTTCCTGATAGTCGTAAATAATTTGATTTAAACCCCATTCCCTTTGTTTCCTGTCTTTAAGATGTTGTTGGGTTTTTTGATAGAAGGTACGCAGATTCCACGACCTCTTCCCTTTTTTCCCTGAGTATCCCTCCGGCGTCTTGAGCATGGTATTGAGATGTTGGGCGGGTACCTTACCCAATTTGTAGTAATTTGCCAGGCTTTTTGCATAGTGAAAGAAAGTGCCCAAATCGGTTTTCCCAAAGTTTTCCCCTTTCTTTCCACCTACGCTTCTACCCCTTTCCCGGGCTGTCCCCAAATTTTTGTTGTGCTCTTCTGGGGAGACTTTTAGAAAATAGTATAAGTTCCCCCAAGTTATGCCCAGTGAACCCATTTTTCATGTTTCTTCTTCTTTAGTAGAGAATACGAGTTTTGTTCCCTTTGAATAAGTTTCGCGTGTCCCAAACGGTGGGGGCTATTGGTGTGCTGCATTATCCCCATTGGAATTCCAGCCACCCCCCCTGCAAGGTACCCTAAGTCCTATCCCCAGCCCAAGAAGGGTGGAAAATCCAGTATATTTTGTGCCCCGTTGGGATCGATTCTCGAAGTGTCGATAACTGGCGAAGGGCAGAAATGACCCAGTCTCCTTCACCCAAAATCCCCTACTCTAGGAAGCAGGTCTTGCACCGTGAATATGTAATCAATCCTAGACCAGGAACGATGAGGGTGGGAGTAGTGAGTGTACTCCCTTCCATCCGGGTTCAGGATACGCCAGGAATCATATACACCTAGTTTTTCAGTGAAGGACAAGAGGGGCGATGTTCGTACGGCTGAGCTATGAATACGGCTTGTGTCCCTCCCTCTGTCTTCTATCTGGGACATGACTGCATTAAAGTCTCCCCCTAGGATCTTGCGGTCAGTGGGGTCCCCTAGAATCTGAGGTACAAGGCAGTCAAAGAATGTGGGGCTATTGGAGTTTGGGCCATAAACATTATGGATAGAGAGAAGTTCCTCCCCCCCATTGGAGCCTAACGTTGACCCATCTGCCCTCCTGATCATTTTCGTGGTGTAGCACCTGACCCTCGCACCTCTTCCCTATTAGAATCAAAACCACCGCTTGTTATTTATTGCTGGAGAGCCAAACACCCGCCCCACCCAAAGACGCTGCATACGCGCAAGATCTTAATCCAACTATTGCAAACAATGCCATATATTGGTAGTGCAACATGTTGTCCCAGCGTTGGGAGTACTTTGCTTAGACTCCCCTATGTAACCATAAACGTACAAAAAGGCTGTTTGGACTAAACATATATCTTTACTTCATCTTTATGAAAAAGGTGTATAAAAGACTTTAGTTCTAGGGACGAACACCTTAGGCAATGAAAAACATATAAATACGTGGCAGTACTTAGCTGTACAACATCTCCTTTTAGGGGGTTTAAATTTGGTAGTCCCGTAATAGATTTGTTGGAGCCGATCATGCTGAGATGCAGCTCAGTGCCGCCATCCCAATGACGCGACGTTTCGGAAGGTACGCCTTCCTTTTTTCAAGCATGCGTAGTAAGGGCACACCATCCTCTTTATTCACTGTCCGTAATCACACAGGTGTGTATGTTACATAACTATACTAAAACATATATTGGGTATCCTGCTAAACACAATACGAATAACTGGAACTTAGAGAACATGAAAAGGTAAGGGAGAACATTTAGTCTAGTGCATAGGTTACAGATAGCAACGTAGACTTAAAGATTCGTTTAACCCCTTTGGTGCGATTGTGTCCATTGTTGCAATCCAGTACGCTTCCCTCTGTAGTAACCTAGTTTTATTTTGACTTGTATCTGAGACATTTCCCCTTGTTCAAGTACACACCAATGTAAGTCACAAATATTATGTTGGTGTTCATTGAAGTGTTTGCTACAGTAGTCTCACCAAATTTTGTGGGTACGACTGAGTTGTCTTTTTTTATTTTTAAAATTTCTAATAGCCACTTTTAAAGTTTCCCTATCCTAATTTTCACTGGGCGGCTGGTCTGTCCTATATACCCATTTGCTACCATGGACACTTTAAAAATGTAGATTACATTGTTGCTGTGCAACTGAAATTTCCTTTCAATGGTATCTCGTGCCCCTGATTGTGGATGTTTGATTGTGGAACCCTTTAAAAATAGCGGAACAGTTGTTGCCGATTTGACAAGGATGTGTTCCATTGCGTTTTGTATGAAGGGTTTGTTGTCTGGGAGTCTGTACAGGGCACATATCTGAATGTATAAGGCTATTGCCTATTGTTTTGCCTCGTTTATATATAAACCGTGGTTTGTCCCTTAACAGGTGTCCAAACTTGGGGCCAGATTGTAACAAGTGCCAGTTATGATTAATGGAATTTTTTATAATATTGGAATGTTAGAGAAGCTTTAATGAATGATGTAACTTTATCTAATAGACATATCCCCTTTTTGATGATGTTATTCGATTTAGTACTGCTAAAAAACTATTTTCGATTTGGAAATGAATATTTTTTACAGATACAAGGTTCATCTATGGGCTCGCCTGTCGCGCCTAGTGCAGCCAACCTGTTCATGATCAAGTTTGAAACAGATCATGTACATACATCACAGTTTTCCCCAAAAATATAAAGATTTGGCCCGCGTTATGTCGATGACATCATCTTATTGTGGACGGGAAGTGAGATGCAATTAGAAGAATTTGTGAGTTATCTCAATTCCCGTCATCCGCTAATTGAATTTAGCATAAATATACAGACGACCGCAATGGAATACCTAGATGTTAAAATCATTTGGTATTTAAGCAGTAATACATTCCAAACGACGTTGTATTCTAAACCCACAGAACGCAATAACATTCTCCATCGATCAAGCTTTCATGCGCCTTCAACATTTTATGGCATTCCCAAAAGCCAAATGATTAGGGCACATCGTATTTGTTCAGATATCAATATGTATGATCTAAAAATGCAGGAATTAGTTAATAAATTTGTGAAACGAGGTTATAATGAAAAAAATTGGTACAGATAGGTTTGGAAATAAGAACAAAAAATAGAGAAGAGTTCCTCCAAAGGAAAGTAATTAATAAACAACAGTCAAGATTAAATTTTATTTCTACGTACGATAAACATTCCAATATTATAAAAAATGCCATTAATCATAACTGGCACTTGTTACAATCTGGCCCCAAGTTTGGACATCTGTTAGGGACAAACCACGGTTTTATATATAAACGAGGCAAAACAATAGGCAATAGCCCTTATACATTCAGATATGTGCCCTGTACAGACTCCCAGACAACAAACCCTTTCACAAAACGCAATGGAACACATCCTTGTCTATCGTGCAACAACTGTTCCGCTATTATTAAAGGTTCCACAATCAAACATCCACATCAGGGGCACGAGATACCATTGAAAGGAAATTTCAGTTGCACTAGCAACAATGTAATCTACATGTTAAAGTGTCCATGTAGCAAATGGTATATAGGACAGACCAGCCGCACAGTGAAAATTAGGATAGGGGAACATAAAAGTGCTATTAGAAATTTTAAAAATAAAAAAGACAACTCAGTCGTACCCACAAAATTTGGTGAGACTACTGTAGCGAAACACTTCAATGAACACCAACATAATATTTGTGACTTACATTGGTGTGTACTTGAACAAGTGAATGTCTCAGATACAAGTCAAAATAAAACTAGGTTACTACAGAGGGAAGCGTACTGGATTGCAACAATGGACACAATCGCACCAAAGGGGTTAAACAAATCTTTAAGTCTATGTTGCTACCTATAACCTATGCACTAGACTAAATGTTCTCCCTTACCTTTTCATGTTCTCTAAGTTCCAGTTATTCGTATTGTTTTTAGCAGTGATACCAATATATTGTTTTTAGTATAGGTTATGTAACATACACACCTGTGTGATTACGGACAGTGAATAAAGAGGATGGTGTGCCCTTACTACGCATGCTTGAGAAAGGAAGGCGTACCTTCCGAAACGTCGCGTCATTGCATGGCGGCACTGAGCTGCATCTCAGCATGATCGGCTCCAACAGTCTATTACGGGACTACCATTAACCTCCTAAAGGAGATGTTGTACAGCTTAGTACTGCCACGTATTTATATGTTTTTCATTGCCTAAGGTGTTCATCATAGAACTATGTCTTTTATACACTTATTCATAAAGATGAAGTAAAGATATATGTTTAGTCCAAACAGCCTTTGTGTACGTTTATGCGCAAAATCTTCCCTAGACAGGTGAGTTTCTTGCAAGGGGCCTTTAAACCTTCAGGTTAAATATCTTTACTTTTCCCTGGGGAACGTAGGCCCTTTAAAGTTTCCCGGTTATTATCTTATAACCAATAAAAAGACTAGTGGGCAAGGGAACCCTGGCAAAAAACTAACAAAACCCTTTAAATACAACAAATTTTTAAAAGGTGGTCTTCAGACCGGGAGCACCCTGGGGGAGGGGAGAGGGAAAGATATTCCTCCCTCAGTAGGAAGTGCCATAGGACTTCACTTTTTTCCATCTGGAGAAAGTCGTAGGTACCAAAGACTAAGGGCAACCCAAACCAGAAAAAAGAAAAAAAAAAAGAAATGGTATAACTCTCAACCGGGGGCGGGGATGAGATAAAAACGTTTTAAAACCTACTTTAAAAAGTACTAACTAAAAGGCGAAAGCTAAATAACTCAAACAAGTTATTAAAAGAGGGGGGCTCAGTTCTAGGGCCCCACAAATAAACAACACCTATGAATTCGTCTCCCTTTTGAGGCAGAGCACTTCTTTGCTCCCTTTGGGTCTGGCTTGGGGTGCATTGCCCCTTTGTCCTCCCAAAAAGGAAATTTTCCACGGCAAGGAGCTGAAATCGGAGGAGGTGATGGCCAAAGCTACGGTCGCGGGGAAGGTGTCTTGGATTCCTATTTTTTAGTCTTCAAGATAAACCTTCGCCCCCGCGGGGGGACATGAAAGTTGAAATGTTCCCATTTCTATGGAAAATTTTCAAAATTGCCGGGTACAGCAGAGCAAATTTCACTTGGTTGTGGAATAATGCTGAACATACGGAAGAGAAGGCTCTGCGTTTTTTGACCACATCGGCGGAGAAGTCCTCGAAGATTAAGACCCTTTGGCCCTTGAAGGTGAGGTCTCTTTTTAACCTTCTGAAGGCCCTCAAGATTGCTGTTTTGTCAGTGAAGTCTAAATACTTCACTATGACCTGACGTCGTCTTTTCTGCAATGGATCCGGAGCGCCAGAGTCTCTCTGCAATTTATCTCTACTGCGAAGGTCTAGGCCGAGGCGGTGGGCTCTCTCTACTTTACATGGTCCCCTAAGACCGAGGGCTTCCGGCAGGTCTCGCTCGCACAAAGCTACCAAGTCTCTGGCAGGGATCGCCTCTGAGATGCCAACTACTCGCAAGTTGTTCCTCCTGGAACGATTCTCCAAGTCTTCAAGTTTACTGGACAGTCTTTCATTCTCCTGGGTGATGTCTAGAAGCTGTGTGCGTGTTCTGTCGACTTCATCTCTCAGTTCCTGCATTTGTGTATCATGGTCATCTAGGCGTCCTGCCTGTACTTGTAGGTCTGACTTGACTTGTGTAAACATCTGCTCTACTGTAGCCGCAAGGGAGGCTTGTATGTCAGCCGAGATGCGTTTTGCAACTTCCGCCGCTAAAGCTTTTAAGTTGGAGCTAGGGAAGTCTTGTGTCATTTGCAGCCCCCCCTGCATGCTTGGGCTGATGGGGATCCAGCGGGGCCCCCGCCCCTGGGGGTTGAGTCTAGGTCCAGCTGAGGCGGCGTTGGTATGTCCCAGTCTGACGCTGGGGCGTTGTCTCCCAGGGTATCATGTTCTGAGGCCTCTTGAGGAGGGGATATTTGGGACCTGTCCCCTTTCCCTGGTTGTTTAGTGGCTTTAGCACGTCCCATTTTGTACAGAAACTATTGAGAAATACGATTTCTGTGGCGGAGGGATGCAAAGTGCTATGTGGCAAATCTACTACTGCCACGTCTGAGAACTATTCCTTTAGTTGGTGAAGATATCTGTGGCAATAGGTAGCAGCCAGATTAATAGCGATAGTAGAGGGGTAATAATAGCATAGGGCAGTCTCTTAGCAGGTCATTTGAAGCCACCTTGGCCCTAGGAAGAAGAGCTTGGGGTGAGTCAGAAGGGTCCAGAGGAGACCGGGGAGCAGAAACTTCAGCTGTCAACTGTATAAATCCGGGCAGAGTTGTATTGCTGCTGTATAGTCCCTAAAAGTCCAGCAGTAAGCAGAGCGGTGAGCAGAGATTGTGAAATCACTGGGCTGTAAGCTGCAAGGGAGTGGGTCCCTTATACGTGCAGCAGTGCCAGTGAATTGTAAGCTGATAAAAATGCCGGATACCTGAGATTGCACACTGAGTAGATATCTAGAATAGCAACTGCTTCTGTGGGGCCGCGGATTAATTATCGGCAGCTATTGCATAACAGGATAGACTTTCAAGACTCTTTCCCCTAGTGCGATGTGCGCAGTGTCCACTGTATAGGATTATTTGACGCCAGCTGTCCAGTGCAATGACATGGTTAGAGCCCAGCCGGTTGGATGAAGATAGGAGTGAAAGCCACCAGGTCCTGAGTCTGAGAGAAAGGAGCTTGGAGTGGTTTAGAGGAGCCTAGGGGGGGCTGAGATTGAACAACTCCACCGCAAGAAATAGGGGAAAGTTGGTAGTAGTGTTGCACAGTCCCTAATAGTCCATCAGCTAGTAAGACCGGTAGTATAAGAGCACTTTAGGAATGCTGCAGTGCCCGTGTGCCCGCAGATGCTCAGCGGGCAGATACCTATAATGGCGGCTGCTTCAGCGGGGCCGAGGGTCAGCAGCAGACCTTTACTGTGTGTTGGAGAGGGCTTTCAGTGCAGTTCCCACTACTGCGCTACCTGCAGAGTCCCCTCTACAGTTTAATGAATGTCCGCTGCCCAGTGCAGTGCCACGTGGGAGGCCCGGAAGGGTAAGTAGTTACAGAGACTAGTATGTTACTCACGGCCCGTGAAAGGAGTCTCGTCCTTGGTGAGCCCTGCTAGACTCGTGGAGGATCCTTGACCGGTGTGGAGCTACCAAGCGCAATCAGCTGCGTGCGGTGAGCCGGCGCGTCTCCTCTCAGGTATTAAGCTTGGCCCGGAAGTCTTTCGGCATCCAGTCACCACGCGGCTGGTATGGAGCGAACGGCATCCGCGCACCTCTCTGCGCCTCCTACGACCCCTCCGGCACCCTCGCGGGTCCTCTGCAGTTCACCGGAGGCTTAGGCTGGATGATCTCTCCTCTGTCTCTGGGGATCAGCAGTGTCCGGCTGCGCGTCCTCTCCTCAGCGCTTCCTCTCGCACCGGCAATCACCGTCGCGCTCCTGCGCTGCTGCGACCGTTCCCCCGGTGAGCGGTGTCCCAGGAGCCACGATCCCAGGCGGTCGGCGGTATGTCTGCCCGGTATAGTTTGCCCGTTATCGCCCGCCGCGCCGGAGCTCACTTAAGTGCGACTCTCCAGGCTGGCGCCGGAACCGGAAGTCCCGTTTATTGATATTTTATGTGATAGAACAACACAAAGTATCAAAAATTTGTGAAGTGTGAAGAAAATGTGCTTTTCAAAATTTTTGCACATTAAAAAACAAAAAGATACAATCCAGTCGGACCAATTTTCTGTTAGAAAACAACATTAATCCAAAAAGAGCCTGCTCAAATAAAACATAACTTTTAATGCATATGTGTCTTAAGAAAAATAATAATCACAGGGGACCGATAATAAAACAGACACCATACAAGTAGGCTAATGCCAAAAGGACGTATACTCTCCCTGGTATCCATTCACCCTAAGCGGAGTGACCACCCTTAGGGACTGACATCAGTTGTGTTGGTAGAGCACACTAGCTCCCACACATTCTCTTCACATGAGGACCCACCATCCTGGTATAATACCACAAAGATGTATGTATATATTTATCTGATTTAATTTTAACATTACTGTATGTGACTGTTGTTCGTATTGCCGGAACCACACTTTATTGTATGCTATGTTTCCCTACTGAAGAGTCCTTAATGGCTGGATGAAACGTGCCTGAGTTGCTCTTTTATTCTTAAGATAGTCACGCATTAGTTTCTTATATGCATGACTTGTGGTTTGGCTCATGTCTTAGATTTCTTGGTATTTGTTGATGTATACATTGTATGGTTGTGTCCCTTATTGTTGGTTTTCCTCTTTGGGGTGCGTCTTGTGGAATTTGACCAGTATAGACGTATTTAGGGACTACTAGATAGGGTTAACTAGCATTGCGGGGCCGCCCTTTTCGGGGCGGTTACTCTACTAAGGGCACTTTAGGGTTAGTGGCTACCAGGGAGAGTATATGCCCTACTTGTATTGTATCTGATTTACTTTCGGTCCCTATCAGCATTTGTAATTATTATTTTTTCCTAAGAGACATATGAATTAAAGGTTAAGTTTTATTTAAACAGTCTCTTTTTGGATTTCTTTCATTTTTTCTTCCTGACCCTGTAAAACAGTGTTGGATTACTTTTAGAAAACAAATAATTAGTAAATAGAGTACATCTGTATGTAATTTTTTCTCATTATAACTGCAGATGTTTTGTGAAGGCCTCAGAGGTCTGTTAGAGAAGATTAGTGAAGAAAAAACTACAAGATCTCTTTTTTTATATATGTCAAGGGTGAAGAGTACACCCACAGGATACAAGCCCGGCGTATACAAAATCTATATACAGAAACTACACGTGTGAAGAAATACACCTTGAGGCTAAAATGTAACTTTTATTATAACCAATAGATAAAACAGAAGGGACCTAACAAGTCCCTATTTGTCCCTAGAAGAGGCTATGCCCTAAGGAAAGGTGGGGGAACCGCCCTGAAGAAGGGCGACCCCACTCTGGAACCTAATCTACCACGCCCCTAAGAAAATCCCTAATCTATCCAGGAGGATTACATAAAATATTAGCACAAGAAAACTGCCCACTTTGCATCTACTATTGATTGAACATCATGCATTTCAATACCAGCCATCTGGCAGCGGCACTTCATATCTTCATATCTTCCTAAAGGGACGTAAGTCTTTATCTTGCTTTGCAAATATTGCTGTCGGTTCCCTGATGAACCCGGTTTATTCCTGCCGGGAGAAGCGCGTCGGAAGTTATGCAGGAATATAAAAAGAGATAATGAAAGATAAATTTATCTATCCCTTAATATCATGTTTTGATGTTTGGCAATTTTGTCTTTATTCTCCAGCATTTATCACTGTGCTGACATATTGAATAATGCATTCATATCTATCCCCTAACATAGTTTTTTGTGCTTAACTATTGTAGCACATTTGTATGTTTTTTGTGTATTGCTTTGCTTTGTATTTATAGTTTCTATTCAGTTAGTTTAATATCACACATTTTTGCACTTTTTTATTCTTTTCCTTTTTTTTTTTTTCTCTTTTCCTTGATTTTTTGTACTAGTATTTTATGTAATCCTCCTGGATAGATTAGGGATTTTCTTAGGGGCGTGGTAGATTAGGTTCCAGAGTGGGGTCGCCCTTCTTCAGGGCGGTTCCCCCACTTTTCCTTAGGGCAGACCTGGGCAAAGTACGGCCCCTGGGCCGCTTTCCGGCCCGCCAGCTCGTCGGATGCGGCCCGCGGCGTACCATGCCCAGGTCTGCTAATAGTAGCGCTGACGGCCCGCCGCGGCCGGGTATTTGCTGAGAGCGCCGCCGCGGGCCGTCAGCGCTACTATTACTGGTGAATTAGGCAGCGAAGCGGAGAACTCCGCTCACCGCGCCGCTGCCTCTCCTCGGCGCACACAGAGTAGTAATAACTCTGTGCAGGCCCAGGAGCTGACGGAGGCGCGTCCCGGCGCCGGCGGCATGACGTCATCATGCCATCAGCCCGGAAAGCTCCTCGGATGGAAGACGAGCGCGCTCGGCCGGGAGTCAGGTAAGCCAGGGTGAGTATTAGTGTTTGTTATTTTTAATTTTGGCCATAAAACTATATACCTGCCTGGGGACACACCTAACTATCTATATACCTGCCTGGGGGACACACCTAGCTATCTGTATACCTGCCTGAGGACACACACTATCTATATACCTGCCTAGGGACACACCTCCCTATATATCTGCCTGGGGACACACCTAGCTATCTGTATACCTGCCTGGGGACACACCTTACTATATATCTGCCTGGGGGACACACCTAGATATCTGTATACCTGCCTGGGGACACACCTCACTATCTGTATACCTGCCTAGGGACACACCTCACTATATATCTGCCTGGGGACACACCTAGCTATCTATATACCTGCCTGGGGACACACCTAACAATATACCTGCCTGGGGACATACCTAATTATCTATATATCTGCCTGGGGACAACAACCTGGCTTATCTCTATATCCCGCCCGGGGACACACTGCTATCTATATACTTGCCTGGGGACACACCTAACTATCTCTATACCTGCCTGGGACACACCTGGCTATCTCTATACCTGCCTGGGGACACACCTAACTATCTCTATACCTGCCTGGGGACACACCTGGCTATCTCTATACCTGCCTGGGAACACACCTAACTATCTATATGCCTGCCTGGGGACACACCTAACTATCTATATACCTGCCTGGGAACACACCTAACTATCTATATACCTGCCTGGGGACACACCTAGCTATCTCTATACCTGCCTGGGGACACACCTAACTTTCTATATACCTGCCTGGGGACACACCTAACTATCTATATACCTGCCTGGGGACACACCTAACTATCTATATACCTGCCTGGGGACACACCTAACTATCTATATACCTGCCTGGGGACACACCTAACTATATACCTGCCTGTGGAAAGCCCTAACTATATACTTGCCTGTGTGGAGCTTTAACTATATACCTGCCTGTATGGAGACCTAACTAGCTATATACCTGCCTGTGTGAAGCTTTAACTATATTCCTGCCTGTATGGAGCCCTAACTAACTAGATACCTGTCTGAGGGGAGCTGTACCTATCTAGATACCTGCTGAGGGGAGCTGTACCTATCTAGATACCTAGATACCTAGATACCTAAGGAATTTTTTTCCCTAAAATGAGGACAATTGGCTTCTATCTAATTGGGGTTTTTTGCCTTCCTCTGGATCAACACTTTAGCACAACAGGCTGAACTGGATGGGCGTCTTGTCTTTTTTCAGCCTTACAAACAGCGGCATAACTAGAGAAGCCTGGGCCCCAAAGCAAACTTTCGGATGGGGACCCCTCCCTCGCCCACCTCCCCGACTACGAACATTTACCAGAACATGCAGTTAGATAATGTAGATAATACAAGGAGCAAAGACCTCACCATACATCTCACCATCATACTGCTACCAAACAAATCCACTATACCAAAACCAATATTACCAATAACGCTACAACATATGGACCTGATTATACCGCCAGAACATGACCACAAAGTGACTGAATAATACCCCTACACTATTACTGATCAGTACACAAAGACCAATAGTACCGCCATATAGTGACCATGTAGTGGTATATACTAGTGTACACAGGCTCTGCAGACTGTATATAACCACCATATAGTGACCATATAGTGGTAGACAGCAGTGTACACATACTATGCAGACATATGTGATTTAAGTGCAGTTACATCTTGTGACTCACAGGTGAAGTTTCTCTTATGAGTCGTTGACTTCCCCTTTTGTTTTGCATTTGGTCCAGACCGCCATCCCGGCCACTTGTCCCTGGAGATTTAGACACAAATATCTTAGAAACCTCACTTTTCCAGCACCTCTCTCGCTGCCTCCCTGGCTATATGGGGTCCATTTATGCAGGCAGGGTTTAGATAGGCTATATGTGGCCCCAGATAGGCCAGGTTTAGGTAGGCAATAGGGTCCCCATATAGACAGGCAGGGTTTAGGTAGCTATAGGACCCCATATAGGCAGTCAAGCAGAGTTTAGGTAGCTATAGGGCCCCATATAGATAGATGGGCAGGCTATAGGGGCCATATTGGTAGGAAGGCAGAGTTTAGGTAGCTATAGGGGCCCCATACAGGTAGGCAGGGCATAAGGTAGGCTATATGGGCCATATATATAGGCAGGGCTTAGGAAAGTTTTGTAGGGGTTCATATATATAGGCAGGTAGGGCATAGGGTAGGCTATAGAGGCCATATATATAGGCATGCAGGGATAGGGTAGGCTATAGGGCCATATATAGGCAGGCAGGTCTTTGGGGAGGCTATAGAGACTATATATAGCCAGGCAGGGCTTTGGGGAGGCTATAGAGACTACATATAGGCAGGCAGGGCTACAGGGGCTATATATAGGCAGGCAGGGCTATAGGGGCCAATATATGGGCAGGCAGGGCTATAGGGGCCAATATATAGGCAGGCAGAGCTATAGGGGCCAATATATAGGCAGGCAGAGCTATAGGGGCCAATATATACGCAGGCAGGGCTATAGGGGCCAATATACAGTCAGGCAGGGCTATAGGGGCAAATATACAGGCAGGGCTATAGGGGCAAATATATGGGCAGGCAGGGCTAAATGGGCAAATATACAGACAGGCAGGGCTATAGAGGAAAATATACAGGCAGGCAGGGCTATAGGAGCAAATATACAGGCAGGCAGGGCTATAGGTGCAAATATATAGGCAGGCAGGGCTATAGGGGCAAATATAAAGGCAGGCAGGGCTATAGTAGCAAATATATAGGCAGGTAGGGCTATAGGGGCTAGATATATAGGCAGGCAGGGCTGCAGGGGCAAATATACAGGCAGGCAGGGGGCTTCATTATTATTATTAAAAAAATAAGAAATCACTTACTCACTTGTCTCTCGCTCCCTCGATGTGACCAATGTGTGCTCGGTGCGGGCCGTGCGATGATGTGACGTCATTGCGCAGCTCACGTCAGCACTGTGGGCTGGCACAGGCTGATTAGCAGAGCGGAGGCACTCTGCTGTGCTAATACCGGCCAGTCCTGCCTTCGAGCACTCGGGTCGGAGGGCCTGGGCGTTCAGAGGTAGGAAGCGCTGGGCCCCACGGCTCCGCGTCCGCCACCAGTGAATTAGTATGTTCCCTGCCGGCGGGTGCAGGAGCCGAACCACCAGGGTAGCAGACTTGGTAGCAGCTGCTCTGGGGCATGAGCCCCCTAAGAGCATGGGCCCCGGGGCAGCTGCTACATCTGCTACCACAGTAGTTACGCCAGTGCTTACAAACTATGTAACTATGTAACCTAAACTGACAGGCCCAGGGTCACTCTGGAGATGTTGTAGAGATCCACAGCTCAGGGGGGAGAATCAGTCCACAGGACAACTATAATCTGGCCTTTTGTGGAAGAGTGGCAGGAAAAAAGCCATTTTTGAAAGCAAGCCATAAGAAGTTCCACCTGGAGTTTGGAAAGAGCTATGTAAGGGGCACAACAAGATTGTAGAAGAAGATGCTCTGATCAGATAAAACCAATATTGAACTTTTTGCCCTAAATCCCAAATTCTGTGTGTGGATGACAGCCAATACTACACATCACTCTGAACATACCATCCCCACCGTGAAGAGTGGTGCCAGCAGCATCATGATGTGGGGTTGCTTTGCTTCATCAAGGATGGGGAATATGGTCAGAGTTCATGAGAAGAGAAATGGAGCAAAATAGAGGGCAATCCTGGAGGAAAATCTTTTAGAGACAGTAAAAGACTTAGGACTGGGGCATATGTTCACCTTCTAGCAGGACAACGACCCCAAACATACAGCCATTATTGTCTATTTATTCAATGTTATCCTAATTTTGGTTATCTATGTTGTATTAATTTTGGTTATTTTGTTGCGTTGCTTTGTTGTGTTGTAGGTCCTGGGTTAATATGATTTTTAGGTTAGAGTATATGTTTCTATGATAAATTTTTATTTTAGACATTAGATTGGTTTAGTTTATTGCGTTAGTTTCTAATAGGTGTTCTTTTGGAGGTTTATAAAGTCTATTGTTTTTGCTTTGTTTCCGCTTCAAATTTGCTTTGTTCTAAAGCTATCTTTTGTTTTTATTGTTGTTAAAATTTGCATAACAATGATTTACTAGTTGAAGTGGAAGTCAGGTCTTGTCCACATAAATGCCAGTAATCATAATGAGTGTTTTCAGGTTGTCGGGACAGTTTTCGTATCACGCTGTTGGTTGTTAGAGATACAGTTAGCATCGGCGTGATGGAGCCTTGTTTCCTATGCTAAATACCGGGCTACGGCTGACATTCAAGAATATGCATGATACTCAATATAAGGTAGGTTATATTTTACGGTTGATATATATTGTACAGACTTATATGTGATGTTATTAAATGACCTGATAAACTATTGATGTATATTTTGATTAAGCAAATAGTTATGTGTATTATTTTGATGATGTTATTTTGGTGATGGGATCATTTAGTAATACCTATTTAATATATGTCATTCATTGTTAATTAATTCTTTGAGTATATGTGATGTATGTGATTAGGACTTTTTATAATTTTTGTGTTTCTGTTTGTCTTGTTCTGTAGCAACTGACTCTGAGGAAGGTCTTTTATGTCCGAAAACGTTAACGTTCTGATGTTGTTGTCGCTTTTTAATATGATTACCTAATAAAAATTTAATATATGAGAAGAGTGCTGTCGATTATAATACAAATAATGGATTTGAATTTAAATTATCCTTCGACTTAGCACCTTATTGCATGTATTGTGCTGAGCAATAATATATATATTTTGTTGGTTTATGACATAATAGTTCAATAAAATATATTTAAATTTGTGGATGTAACATTTGAATACAAGGAACAGTTCATAGGGTATAAATATGTTTGCAACCCATGTACAATAGTAATACAGTAAATACCTGCGCAACAGCAGCTTCATAGATGGAAAGCTAACAACAAAAAGCAGTACACTTATGCACCACTAGTGTATATGCCCAGTATAGGACACAAAAAACATGACATGTTGGTTATTCAGGTATTAAAGGAGCATAGCCTAGATAATTAGTTATTTGATGGACATTTTTGTCTGTATTAAAATTTCCATCTGTCCTACCAGTTTTCAGGAGCAAAAATACCCCAGTGGTTGTGCTGCTAATGGGACTTAAAGGAACCAGAATGTTTCCACTCGTTGGACATTTCTTTAGTTTTTTTAGTCATAATAATAAACCCAGGTTTCAACAATTGTAACAAGACAATCCCAAAAGTTTGATTTTATATTTTTAAATTGATTATCAATCCACTGAGACATCACTCTCATTTGCTTTTGATCGGCATGCGTTTGTACAAGATATTTGAAGTTACTGATATGTGTTTAGGCCGATTGTCTTATCCAAAATCATATCGTAGACAAGATCAATGTCTCCTTGCGTTGACACACAAAAATCAGTCTTCCAGGCCTCTTGTTGTACATAGAAAGTGAGGACACAGCATGAAGCTGGGGATTTTGAGATGGACATATGGGGAGGTCTTTGCTTCCTATCTGCCTGTATCTTGGTTCTGGAGGATGCTTGGATGAGAGACTGATGGGTATCCAAATGCAGGAAATTTCTCAGACTTGGGCATCCACAGTAGGAACATCCGAGTCGATAGGCAGGGGGAGAGGAAGGCAGGGATTTCGCGGGCAGGGTCCTCTCTCCCTCTGTTGTGCCAATTGTAAGTCATTCAGCATCATCATTGTACTCGTTTGACATATGTTATGCATGTAACCCCCTCTAATGTACAGCGCCATGGAATCAATGGTGCTTTAAAATAAATAATAATAATAAAATACATCACAAAGAATAGAGAAGCTCCAGCAGAGTCAGAATCAAAATTGTTGTACAAGAATTCAGCCCATGGAAGAAGATTGGCCCAATTGTCCTGTGGAGACAAAACAAAATAACAAAGACAGATTTTGAGGACTTGATTTACTTGTTCTACTTGTCCGTTGGATTGAGGGTGGTAAGCAGTCCAACTTGACTTGAAAATGGGAACAGAGTGCACACCTGAACTTAGAGACAAATTGAACCCCTCGATATAAACTATTTAAAGAGGAAGTCCATTGAGGTGGAATATTTGCTGGAAGAAATTGGAGGCGAGTTGCAGAGCTGTAGGTAGAGCTGAAAGTGGCACAAAATGGGACAGTTTGTAAAAACAATGGATGAACTAGTCAAGAGGGCTTGAGATGAGAGGATTTATTTGCAGGGAC
>JAODAL010036087.1:0-42145 GCA_025379985.1 Phyllomedusa bahiana
CAATCTATGGGTTGGCCGAGCACGGAGCTCAAAATTTATGGGTGACATGAGACAAAAAGTCAAAAATCTAGGGGCTGACCTGACCCAGGAGCTCAAAATCTAGGGGCTGAACTGAGCAAAAAGGAGTACAATTTATGGGCTGACACTGAGAAAGGCAAGAGCTCACAATCTAGGGGGCTGACACTGACACAGGACGACTCACAATCTATGGCTGAACTGGCACAGGCCACATCTATGGCTTCTGACATGAGCACAAGTGCTCACAATCTATGCTATCTGACACTGAGCACAAGAGCTCACAATCTTGGGCTGACACTGAGCACAGGAGCTCACAATCTATGGGCTGACACTGAGCACAGGAGCTCACAATCTATGGGCTGTCTGACACTGAGCACAAGTGCTCACAATCTATGGGCTGACACTGAGCACAGGAGCTCACAATCTATGGGCTGACACTGAGCACAGGAGCTCACAATCTATGGGCTTGACACTGAGCACAGGAGCTCACAATCTATGGGATCTGACACTGAACACAGGAGCTCACAATCTATGGCTGACACTGAGCACAGAGCTCACAATCTATGGGTCTGACACTGAGCCAACAGAGCTACAATCTATGGCTAACTAGACACTGAGCACAGGGCTCACAATCTATGGGCTATCTGACACTGAGCACAGGAGCTCACAATCTATGGGCTTTCTGACACTGAGCACAGGAGCTCACAATCTATGGGCTATCTGACACTGAGCACAGGAGCTCACAATCTATGGGCTATCTGACACTGAGCACAGGAGCTCACAATCTATGGGCTATCTGACACTGAGCACAGGAGCTCACAATCTATGGCTATTGACACTGAGCACACGAGCTCACAATCTATGGGCTGACACTGAGCACAAGAGCTCACAATCTATGGCTATCTGACACTGAGCACAGGAGCTCACAATCTATGGGCTATCTGACACTGAGCACAGGAGCTCACAATCTATGGCTACTTGACACTGAGCACAAGAGCTCACAATCTATGGGCTGACACTGAGCACAGGAGCTCACAATCTATGGGCTATCTGACACTGAGCACAGGAGCTCACAATCTATGGGCTATCTGACACTGAGCACAGGAGCTCACAATCTATGGGCTATCTGACACTGAGCACAAGAGCTCACAATCTATGGCTATCTGACACTGAGCACAGGAGCTCACAATCTATGGGCTATCTGACACTGAGCACAGGAGCTCACAATCTATGGCTATCTGACACTGAGCACAGGAGCTCACAATCTATGGGCTGACACTGAGCACAAGAGCTCACAATCTATGGGCTGACACTGAGCACGGGAGCTCACAATCTATGGGCTGACACTGAGCACAAGAGCTCACAATCTATGGGCTATCTGACACTGAGCACAAGAGCTCACAGTCTATGGGCTGACACTGAGCACAAGAGCTCACAATCTATGGGCTGACACTGAGCACAGGAGCTCACAATCTATGGGCTGACACTGAGCACAAGAGCTCACAATCTAGGGGCTGACACTGAGCACAAGAGCTCACAATCTATGGGCTGACACTGAGCACAAGAGCTCACAATCTATGGGCTGACACTGAGCACAGCACAGGAGCTCACAATCTATGGGCTGACACTGAGCACAGCACAAGAGCTCACAATCTATGGGCTGACACTGAGCACAGGAGCTCACAATCTATGGGCTGACACTGAGCACAAGAGCTCACAATCTATGGGCTGACACTGAGCACAAGAGCTCACAATCTATGGGCTGACACTGAGCACAAGAGCTCACAATATATGGGCTGACACTGAGCACAAGAGCTCACAATCTATGGGCTGACACTGAGCACAAGAGCTCACAATATATGGGCTGACACTGAGCACAAGAGCTCACAATCTATGGGCTGACACTGAGCACAAGAGCTCACAATCTATGGGCTGACACTGAGCACAAGAGCTCACAATCTATGGGCTGACACTGAGCACAAGAGCTCACAATCTATGGGCTGACACTGAGCACAGAGCTCACAATCTATGGGCTGACACTGAGCACAAGAGCTCACAATCTATGGGCTGACACTGAGCACAAGAGCTCACAATCTATGGGCTGACACTGAGCACAGGAGCTCACAATCTATAAAGATAACCCTGCAGTTCTGGAATGTTATTCATGCACAAGGAAGCTCAGGATGAGCAGCGCTTCAGACCACACCTATGACCTGATCCTTGTCTATACTGGCCCCTCTATGGACAGCAGGCACCGGGCGCCTCTGGATTTCAGATTCTTCATATTGATTCTGTTTTCAAATCTAATGGGTCACATGACCTCAGCGTCTAAATGTTTAATGGAGCCATTATCCCTCGCCCCGCGCCTCTCGCCATAATGGAGGCTCCTTATTCACAAGTGTAAGTGCTTCCTCTCTGGATACAGCCACTTAGCTGCTTTATGGGCTGAGCCTATGTCAGCAGCACAGTCCTCTCTACTTCATAATGGATGCAGTGTATATCTGTGCTGAGATGTAGCAGAGCTGAGCCTGTCACGCAGCAGAGCTGAGTCTATGTCCGCAGTACACTCTTCTTTACTTCATTGCTGTACATTGGATACAGTGTATATTAGTGCAGAGATGTAGCAGTGCTGAGCCTGTCACCCAGCAGAGCTGAGTCTATGTCCGCAGCACACTCCTCTCTATTTCATTACTGTGCAATGGATACAGTGTATATCTGTGCTGAGCTGTAGCAGAGCTGAGTCTATGTCCACAGCACACTCCTCTACTTAACTCCATTAACTGCAGTAAGCAATGGAATGCACAGTGTATATCTGTGCTGAGATGTAGCAGAGCTGAGTCTATGTCCACAGCACACTCCTCTCTACTTCATTACTGTACATTGGATACAGTGTATATTAGTGCTGAGATGTAGCAGAGCTGAGCCTGTCACCCAGCAGAGCTGAGTCTATGTCCACAGCACACTCTCTTACTTCATTACTGTACATTGGATACAGTGTATATTATTGCTGAGATGTAGCAGAGCTGAGCCTGTCACCCAGCAGAGCTGAGTCTATCCTCTTACAGACCTCCTGCTGATATTATAGGGGCTTCTCTTTGAGATACAGGAAAGGATCTGCAATATGAAAACAAGTGACACATCCTGATGTAGACGAGCTGAAGCTTCATGACTAAGTTAGCTCTGCTACATATGAACATGGTTGACTATTAGAAACTTTTAATATACAGTTCATTGTGCTCCTGTGTCAGCATGACTCAGCACTGCTACCTGTATGTAGATTAGATTGCAAGCTCCTGGGACCAGGAAGTGAAATGAGGGGCAGATGCTATGACTGGCTCCCTGTGTATAAGAGTATTCTCCCTACAGGTCTGAGCAGGACGCTGTACACACAATGGACTCCGCGCGCACAGTCCTGAGGACACCGGACACCTGTTTACTCCGGATCCATTACTGCAGCTTGTACACAACCGCCCACTCCTGCATATAGATTGCGTCATATAGAGGAAATGAACCTGCCCCCCCCCCCCCCAAATCTAAAAAACCCACGAGAGAAAACCGCACAAAACTATAAATACAGTCACGTAACATCCTCCAACATACATCATCTACATATAGAAGGAGCCGTGAGTCTACAAATGTGAATAGGAGCAGTATTATAGCAGTTATATTCTTGTACATAGGGGGCAGTATTATAGTAGTTATATTCTTGTAATGGGGGGGCAGTATTATAGAGTTTATTCTTGTAAAAAATGCAGAATTATGAGTTATATTCTTTTTACATAGGGGCAGTATTATAGTGTTATATTTTGCACATAGGGGGCGTTTTTAGGCAGTTATTTTTTGTACATGGGGGGACTATTATAGTAGTTTTTTCTTTTACATAGGGGGGCGTATTATAGGTTTATTTTTGTACAAAGAGGTATTAAGTAGTTTATTTTTGTAATAGGAGCATATTATAGTAGTTATATTTTGTAAAGAGCAATTATAGTAGTTATTTTCCTGTACATAGGGGGCAGTATTTATAGTTATTTTTTAAAATAGGGCAGTTTAAGCAGTTATATTTTTGTCTGGGGGGCAGTATTTGTAGTTATATTTTGTCATGGGGGAGTATTATGTTTTTATTCTTGTAAGGGAGCAGTATTATAGTAGTTATATTCTTGTAAATAGGGGGCGTATTTAGTAGTTATATTTTGTACTGGGGGCAGTTTAAGTGGGATATTTTGTACAAGAGGGCATATTTGTAGTTATATTTTGTATATAGGAAGTATTATAGTATTTATATTTTTTTTTAATAGGGGGCAGCTTATAGTGTTAACTTGTAATGGGGGCAGTATTTTTGGGTAATTCTTGTAAAGGGCAGTATTTGTAGTTATTTTCTTGTACATAGGAGCAGTATTATGTAGTTATTTTTTACATGGGGGCAATTATAGTAGTTATATTCTTTACTAGGGGCAGTATTATGTTTTATTCTTGTACATAGGAGCAGTATTATAGCAGTTTATCTTGTACGGGGGGCGATTATAGTAGTTATATTCTTGTACTGGGGGGCATTTTATATAGTTTATTCTTGTACATTAGGGGGCAGTTTTAGTAGTTATATTTTTTACATGGGGGGCAGATTATAGCAGTTATTTCTTGTACATAGGGCAGTTTGTATTAAAAAATTTCTTGAAAGGGGAGAATTTAGTAGTTATATTTTGTAATAGGGGACAGTATTATAGTAGTTATTTCTTGTCATAGAGGGCAGTATTATAGTATTATATTCTTATACTGGGGGCAGTATTGTGTATTTTTAATTTCTTGTACATGGGGGGCAGTATTATGTAGTTATTCTTGTACATGGGGGGCGGTATTTAGTATTATATTCTTGACGGGGGAAAAAAAAAAAGTTTTAGTATTTATATTCTTGTACATAGGGGCAGTATTTTGTTATATTTTGACATGGGAGGAAATTTTTTTTTGTGTAAACAAAACAGGGTACAATAAAAACAATTTTTCCCTCAATTAAAAAACAAAAATTCAATAATTGAATCAATTAAACTTACGGGGAGTAAATTCAAAAAAAGGGTCCCAAAACCTGTTGGATAAAGACAAAACAAAAACTAATAAAGAAATGCATACATTTATAGGGACATATATTCTACGGGGTTCTTCCAACCTCTATGCTCATGATCTGGTGACAATGGCATAGGTCGAATCAGACCCGTCTCCCGCCCACCTGTCTCCATGTCGGTCTGCTGGGGGGGTTTCCCCTTTTTGGGGGGGGGGGGTCATTTCGGGGGCCCCCATCATACCCTCTATTATTTTCCTCATTCCCGTTCTATTCCGCCTCAGTTCCCCCTCAACAGGACACTGTCCCTGTTGGAGGGGGCATCGCCCCCTCACCCTTATTCCCTTTTCCCCCCAGATTTTTGGACCAGTGTCCTTCTTCCTCGGTTTTTCCCGGGTGGATTTATTCTTTTCCTCTTACTTTGTTTTTTCCCTTTCTCTTTTAAACATTAGATGTTGGGCCTGGAATAGAGGTCTACTTGGGTGCTGTCCAACCAGCTCTGCCACCTCCATGCCCCCCTCTATTACCCCTCCCTGGGGTTTGGTTGACTGGAAAAACCTGTGTCAGGCGTGGTTGGTCTGGTTTTTTTACCTGGCAGGGTGGTTCCGGTGGGTCCAGGGCCCCTCCCCCAGGTCATCTGGGTTGTCTGCCCCCCCCCAGTAACCCTCATCAGGGGAGTCCTGCAGATGTTGGCCAGGCATTGGGGCAATCTCTAGGCTGACCATTTTGCACATAATTGCCCCTGATCTTCTGGCCGTGGCACTGCTGGCCCCCTCCCCCACAGGTTACATTTCACCACGGTGCAACACTCGTTATGCCCCGGCCCCCCAAATTTTTAAAGCATTTCCGGGGCTGATGGGTAGAAGCAGGCCCTTTTTCCCGGCCGATGAAGAAGGATTTGGGAAATGGTGGGTAAATTTGTGCTTCGACGCAGCTTAAACTAGACCTTCCACCCCTAGTCCAGACCCCCTCCTCATCCTGGTTTAGTGGGTCAGAGACAGGGTCACATTTCCCCTCACCCAGAGTACAATTTCCTGATGGGGACGTTCATTCCAAACATGATGGGACTTTTCACTGTGTTGGGGCTTAGAGAGGGGGGATGAAGCTGAACTTGTCCCAGCCCTTTTGTCCCTGAACCCGGTGAAGTGGGCCAGAACCGGTCCAGGTCCGAAAGGCTTGAAGTGAATCATACCCCGGCTGCGGAAGATTAATCATCCCAGGATGCTACGGGCGGAACCCCATTTGGCCACACAATGGTTTCACACAATAAACTTCCTAGGGCCCAGATTTCCCTTGGGACCCTTATGCCTAAACCCGGCCCAGTTTTTTCCTCTTGGGGCCCTGGCCCTTTAAAAATGGTGTTAGACATAAAAGATGGGCCCTGCTCCGGGCTTTTTGGAGGGGCATAATAGCCCCGCTCCCCTGAGGGGGCAGCGGACGCTGTTGGGCTGCTGACCCCCTTGCACTGGGGGGCCCCATATGGGGTGCTAGGGGGGAAAATTCACAGTGGATTGCATGCCCCTTCATCCCCATAACCTTAGGGGACTCGCAGCAATAGGACCTAAGGCTGAACCAAAAACCTGGAGATGGATCTAGCCCCCCAAACAGACTGCAAGACATTTCCCATGCAGGGCATTACCGACACGGAGTCCCACAGGTCAGAAGCAGCATGTCACAATCTTTAGGAAAAGAGTCCTAGACCCTTTCAATGCAGCCCCTGGTATCCTCCCACAGGGCAGAAATCCCCCCTGCCAGGTATCACCTGTGGACCCCCGCTTGTGGCAAATCCCTCCCGGGAGAGTCCCCAGTCCTCAGCAATGTGCTCTCTCTGGGACTTGTAGGTTGCTTGTACCCCCCCCAGTACCTTCAGGTAATGTCCATGCTTGGATAGTTGCTAGCCGCAGGCTGGGTTTCTGTGGTGGAAATGACCTGGGTTTGTTCAGGAGAGAGTGCCTGGTCTTGCTGTTGTTGGGGTTGCTGCAGATCCCCGGTGTGTGGACCTTTTTCTTACAGATCCCCCTTTCAAAGGGAAGGCTTGCTGGTCGCAATATAGGCCTCACTTGCGGGGTGTTGCTAGTGGAGGCTTTTTGGTGATGTGGACCTGTGTTGGCCCCTGCTCAAAAAACCTCTCTGGTTCCTGTGGTTTCCCCAACAGGGCCCCTTGCTCCATGATAGTCTCCATCTCCTTTAGGATTCCCCCAGCTGGCGCCCCCGTGATCCCGCTTCTTGTCCCTGAGTCGTGTCTTCAGGGAAGGGCTTTTTCCCTTTAAAATCGTGGATCTTTTTTTTGCGTAGCCCTTTTCCTTTTGAGGGTCTCCATTCTCTACCCAGTGCAGGGTCTGTTTCGGCCAGGGGCAGCTCTGGGGGGGGGGGGCGCTCTGCCCCTTACTGGGGGGGTTGGAGGTTGTGGTCTGCGTGCATGTGGGGGGTACACTCCCCGGGTTGGGACCGGCTCCCAGTTCCCCTTTGCTGTGGGTTACTGGACCCTTGAGCTTGGCGTCTTTTGGGTTTCCCCCTTTAATGCCCAATGTTTGCTGTCCAGATCGTAGTTCGAGCATTACCCGTGTGCAGATTCTGTGGATATTTGTCTCTTTAAGAGGTTCTCGGGTCTGTCCGGGGGTTTCACACCCGCCGGGTAAAGGCGCCCCGTTCACCCGCTGCTGTGGCGGGGTTTTTGCTCCAATTTTTACTTCTGAAGCTTTTTGTGCTCACAAATGCTTCTCCCTCACCTCCCTGACTGCTCTTATTGCAAAACTTCCTCTGTAACTTTGGGATTTTTTCCCTCCCCGGATTGTGGGGCCTGGGGTTAAAATTCCCCGATTAGGCCCTGAAGCCTGGGCCTTGCTTGGGGGAAATCCCTGCCAGGGTGGCCCGCCCCGGGGTTTCTCCAGACCAGGAGTCACAGGAAACACTCCCCTTCTAGGGGGCCATTTATAGTAGTTATATTCTGTACTAGGGGCAGTATTTAGTAGTTTTTTCTTTATACTAGGGGGGGAGCTTATGTATTTTATTCTTTACATAGGGGCAGTTTATTAGTTATATTCTTGTACATAGGGGGCAGTTTTATAGTTTATATTCTTGTACATGGGAGTTTATGATTATATTCTTTACATAGGGGGCAGCTTATAGTAGTTAATTCTTTTAAAGGGGGCAGTATTTTTGTGTTAATTTTGTACTGGGGGCATATTTTTAGTATTATATTCTGTACATGGGCGTATTAAAAGTAGTTATATTTTATACATGGGGGCTGTATTATGTAGTTATATTTTGTACATAGGGAGCAGTATTATAGTAGTTATATTTTATACATAGGGGCAGTATTTTAGTAGTTATATTCTTTACATAGGGAGCAGTTTATAGTAGTTTATTTTTTAATAGGGGGGATATTATGTGTTATTTCTTGTACATTGGGGGCAGTATTATAGTATTTTATTCTTGTACTAGGGGGGGTTTATAGTATTTTTTCTTATTTGGGGGGCCTATTATAGTAGTTTTTTTCTTTTACATAGGGGGCAGTAAATAGTAGTTTTTCTTTTTACATAGGGGGCGTATTATAGTAGTTATATTCTTGTACATAGGAGCAAATTTAGTATTAAATTTTTTTGTACATAGGGGCAGCATTATGGGTTATATTCTTGTAATAGGGGGCGTATTTTAGTAGTTTATTTTGTACATAGGGGGCAGTTTTTAAATAGTTATTTCTTGCATACGTATTATAGTAGTTTTCTTGTACATAAAGGGCAGTATTTTAGTAATATATTCTTGTAATAGGGGGCAGTATTATAGAGTTATTTCTTGACATAGGACAGTATTATAGAGTTTTATTCTTGTACATAGGGGGGATTATTAAGAAGTTTTATTCTTGTACATAGGGCGTATTATAGTAGTTATATTTTTGTACGGGGCGTATTATAGAAGTTCATTCTTTACATAGGACAGTTATGTATTAATTCTTGTCTAGGGGCAGTATTTATATTTTTATATTTTCTTTTACATAGGGGGCACTATTATGTAGTTTATTCTTGTAAAGGGCAGTATTATAGAGTTTTAAATTTTTGTACAAAAAGGGGGATATTTTAGTAGTTATATTTTTAACATTGGGGGGGAGTATTTTAGTTATTTATACATAGGGAGCAGATTATATATTTTATTTTCTTTTCATAGGGCAGTATTATAGTAGTTTTATTCTTGTACAAAGGGGGAGTTTATAGTAGTTTTAAATTTTTGTCATAGGGGGCGTTTTTTAGTAGTTATATTTTTTGTACAAGGGGGCAGATTATAGTAGTTATATTCTTTTAATAGGGGGGGGGATTATCGTAGTTATACTTATAATGGGGGGGGAGTTTATAGTGTTTATTTTTATCCATAGGGGCAGTAATATTGTAGTTATATTCTTTTTACATAGGCATATTTTAGATTATATTTTGTAAAAAAGGGATATTATAGTAGTTAATTTTGTACATAGGAGCGTATTTAGTGTTATATTTTTGTACATGGGGAGCAGTAATTGTAGTTATATTCTTGTACATAGGAGCAGTTTATAGTAGTTTATTCTTGTACAAAAGGAGCGTATTAAGTAGTTATATTCTTTTAAATAGGGGCATATTATATAGTTTTTTTCTTTTACAAGGGGCAGTATTATGTAGTTTTATCTTGTACATAGGGGGGGGGTATTATCGTATTAATTCTTTTACAAGGGGGGGCAAATATTTTAGTAGTTTTTTTCTTATACATAGGGGCAGTAATTAGTAGTTTAAAATTTTTTAATAGGGCGTATTATAGAGCTTTTTCTTGTACATAGGGGCGTATTATAGCAGTTATTTCTTGTCTAGGGGCATATTATAGAGTTATTTTCTTGTACATAGGGGGCTATTTAGCAGTTATATTCTTTTACATTTGGGACGCATCTTATATAGTAATATTCTGTACTAGACAGGGGCAGTATTATAGTAGTTATATTCTTTACATAGGGGAGCAGTAATTATAGTAGTATATATTCCTTATACTGGGGGGGCAGTATTAATAGTCGTTATATTAAAACTAGTTATATGAATAAAACTACAATAAAACTCCCCCCTATGTACACAATAATAACTACTATAATCACACCCCCTATGAACAGAATAAAACTACTATAATACTGCCCCCATTACAAGAATAGTAACCAGGTACTGCAAATCAAAACAAAAAAAGCGAGAGCAGGCGCACCTCGTGCGGAACCAACCGTTTTAAGACTGAATAATACAGTAACTTAGCCGCTCACGGCTCTTGAAGTTGTGCAAAGATGGCAAACTCATATAATCAGCATGATAAAAAATAACGATCCCCCGGGCGATCAGTGTCAGGTCCCGTCCAACCAGCACTAGCATCGTAAACCTCCATCAAAATTTCTTCAGGTGGTCTCCCGGAGTACAATAATAGAACAAAAAGATAATCCCTTTATCAAACTTTTTTACGTAAGAAAGTCAGGGACACAAGTCACATTACTAGCGCATCAACAGTAACTTAGAAAGGACCCTACACAAGGGCAGCACGCCACAATACAAGAGTACAATTTATAGATACCCAACATAAACAAAAAAAGCATAAAACAGACCATTCGACCAGGTATCTCCCTCGCCTTCCCTCAATTGCATATGTTACAAAGTGTCCGACTAGTGCTCCTTATATATAAAGTTAACTGTCCACATGATCCACAGTATATAAAAAAAAAAAAACATATGCAAAACAAATGCCAACCACAGAACAAAAAAAAAATGTAATAAAAGAAATAAGTTAAATTATCAATAAAGCAAAACAAATGCGACTTAAAATTTCATAAAAATAGACAATCCAATACATTAATAATAAAAGAGAAAAAAATGTAATATATAATGTGACAAAAATAAAGTAAGTTTATATACTTATACATAGGTACAGCCAAAACATCACAACACAATCCCCCCAAAATAAAACCCATCCATACCCACCCCCGCACCGTCCTCTAATCCTACTCGCACCCTTGGACCCGACGACAGAGGAAGAAGCATGTTTCAGGCTTCTCCTGTCCCTGCTCGTACAACCCCACCACCTGCTCCCGACTGACCCCATCCATCCCACCTCGCTCCAGTCTATTTCTCCAGCTGTCCTCTCTCACCATACTGCCTATCTGTAACCTCTCTTCCTCTCCAACTGGTATCATCCATCTTCCTTTCAAACACGCCATCATAAACCCCTTTACAAAAAAAAGGAAGCCTCTCACGGACCCGTCCTGTGCTGATAACTACCTGACCAGATTCCTCTAACCTGCAGCCCCTTCATCTCCAAACTCATGGAACGCTTGGTCTACTTCCGCCTAATCCGCTATCTTCTCTGCTAACTCTCTTCTTGACCGCTTGCAATCAGGTTTTCCCAACACCCTACCCTTCCACGGAAACAGCTTTAGTTTAAAGTCATCCAATGATCTCCCTCCACAGCAAAAATCACACAGGGTAACTACTCATTATGCTGCTTCTCTGGATCTCTCCTGCAGCATTTTAAACTGTTGATCACCACCTTCTCCTCAGCATTGCTTCAGCACCATTGCCGCTCCAGGACAAAACCGCTCCTCCCGTCTTGGTGTCACGTCCTAATACCTCATCTGACCAGCTCCTTCACTGTCCTCGTATTCTGGTTTCGACCTATCCTCATCCTCTTCCTCTATGCTGTCGGGTTTCCTCATGCATTCAGTCTTCTAGTCCTCTCCTCTATCAATTGTAACACAGCCCCCATTGGAACAAAACCTCTCAGTAGATTTGGCTTCCAGTACCATCTCTATGCTGATTGACAACTACCCAATTATACACTCTCCTCGGCCGTGACATCACACCAGCCTTGCTACCAACACCAGTGACTGTCTGTACGCTGTCCTCTGACATCATGTCCTCTCTACATCTGAAACTCAAACACACTTAAGACTGAACTTCTTTGGTCTTTCCGCTCATCTACTAACCAACCCCTCAACCCCCCCCTGCTGTTTCTTATGTGTTACCGAAAACCATTACTCCTAGGAGCAACAGGCCCAGCTGTCTTGGGGTTATTCTAGACTCTTTGATCTGACCTTCTCCCCATATATCCAACCCTTGTCCGCACACAACAAAAAAAAACCCAACAGCAACGCACAACCAAGAAATCCTTTCACCTGCATCCCTCAATAATATCTCCAAAATTCCCGTCCATTTCTCACTGTGCGGGAACAACGACTACAAACTCTCATTACTGCTCTTATTCTATCTCGTCATTTACTACTGCAACTCCTTGCTTATCGCGATCCACCCTCTCTAGCCAAACTCTCCCCTCGTCCAATCATGTCCATCATGCAAGCACCCAAGCTTGTCCTTTCTCTCCAGAGCTATAATGATGCCCTCTAACCCATGTGTCAGTCACACTGCGCACTGGTTGCCCATACCAGTACAGGATACAGTAATAAACTCAGCACTCTCACCCATAAAGCTCTCCACAGCGCTGCTCTCCCTTACATCTCCTCCCTAGTCCACTTCTGTCTACCGCCCTACCCGTGATTCTCCAGCTCTTGCTGATGACATTCAGACTAAATACATTCCTCAGAATCTCCGTCACTCCCATGCCCCGATCTCCAAGATTTCACACAGTGCGGACACCAAGTTTTTTATTTTTTTTTTTTTATTCTTTTTTTTTTTTTTGTTTTTTTTTTTTTTTTTTTTTTTTCTTTTTTTTACTTTTTTTTTTTTTCCCCTCTTCTCCTCATCTTTCTTTTTTTTTTTTTTTTTATTTTTTTTTTTTTTTTATTTTTTATTTTTTTTTTCTCTCTATCTGGAATATTGCTACCGCGGGCGTCAGGACACATTCACGACCCTCACAAAGTCTTTTAAGAGGCCCTTGTACATATATCTTCTACGTCTGGCCCACAAGATCCCTAACAAGCTATCACACACATCTGTCACTGTCCCTATCCCTGCACTTGGGCACTCACAGGCACTATCTGTATATAGATGTACAGTCTGGGGGGCAGGTTCATCATACCATTTTTTCCATGCAAAACCACCCCCTATTTTTATGTAAACATGGCCGGACACATTGGTAAACTTGGCACTTCTTACCGTATGTTTCCCACATAACACCCTAATAGATTTGTAAGCACGTCACGAGAAGACGGCCCCTCACCACCTTGTGTCCTCATTTGTAAGTACTTTTTAATGTTAATGACTGTATGTCTACCCTTGCAAATTTGATAAAGTGCTTGCTGCGGAATAATGTTGGCGCTATAGAAATAAAGATTATTATTATTATAGGGAGCAGTATTAATAGTAGTTTATATTCTTGTACATACGGGCAGTTTTATAGTAGTTATATTTCCTTGTACATAGGGGGCATTTAATAGTAGTTCTAATTCTTGTACATACAGGGGCATATTATAGTAGTTATATTCTTGTACATAGGGAGCAGTTATTATAGTAGTTAATATCCCTGTACATAGGGACAGTATTATATTATTATATTTCTTGTACATTAGGTAGGCAGTATTATAAGTAGTTTATATTCTTGTACATAGGGTGCAGTATTATACGTATTATATAATCCCTTGTATCATAGGGGGCAGTACTTATAGTAGTTATATTCTATGTACATAGGAGCATTTATAGAGTATTAATAATCCCTGAAACATAGGGCAGTAATCATAGTAGTTTACATTTCTTGTACATTGTGGGCAGTATCAATAGTCATTTTATATTCTTGTACATAGTAGCAGTATTATAAGTAGTTATCATTCTTGTACCATAGTAGCAGTTTTATCAGTATTATAATTCTTCGACAAATTGATCAGTAAAATGATAGATAGTTATAAAATTCTTGTACATATGGGCAGTATATAGTAGTCTATATTCTTGCATAGTAGCAGTATATAGTAGTTAATATTCTTGTACATAGTAGCAGTTTTAATAGTAGTTATATTCTTTGTACATATGGATCAGTAATTATAGTAGAAATGATTCTTGTAATAGTGCAGTATTTAGTATTATTAGTCTTGTACATAGGGGGCAAGTATTATGGCAGTTATATTCTTGTACATAGGGGCAGTATTATATATTTTATATTCTTGTAAAAGGGGACAGAAATATAGTGTTATATTTGTACTGGGGGGCAGAATTATAGTATTTAAATTTTCTTGTACATAGGGGGCAGAAATTAAAAGTATTAATTCTTTTACGAAGCAGTATTATAGTAGATAATTTTTCTGTACATAGGGGCAGTATTATATATTATTTTCTTGTACAAGGGGGGCAGTATTATGGCAGTTATATCATAGCATTGTTCTCTGCTCTCTGGATTTACTTCTAGTTTCATTGTTATCTATCATCCTGTGCACTTTTTCCACATCCCGTAATTGCAGATAAATTTAGAATGTGTAACTCTTTGTTATCAGTGGTTGTTTTTTGGTAATGCATCTATTTATACATCGATATGTCAGCACCTCAGTATTAATGCTGCCGGGTACAGTACCAGGGCGGAGCTGTGTCGTCACAATGTGTCACGCTCCTCGTCCCCAGTTACCTGCTGTTGTGTCCATATTTTATGTAATAAAACATACCAGGTTTCACCTCATTCTGGGACCTCATCCTCCTCGACAATAAGGGGGTTTTGATTTTTGTTGCATTTCATGATGTAACGAGATCCTTCCAGTTTCTGTTCACTTTGCTGCATGGAGACAAACAGAAGGATGTTTTGTTTCATGTGGTCACGTTGGATAGACAGCAAGATTCATGTATAACCTGTGTTACATACATTGCTTTCTGTTACAATGTTAGAGAGAAGCTTGAAAGTTTGTGAACCCCTCCATAATGCTTTATGTTTCTGCATAGATTTGACCTAGAACTTCATCAGATTTTCACACAAGTCCTAAATGTAGAAACGAAAAAAATCAACAAAGGGGATGAAAACGTCACAGCCCCATTTTTTAAATTGGGAAATGATCTAATCAACACATCGTGGGGGCAAAGAACGGGAACCCTTTATTTTCTAGTATAAAGCCTTGTGCAGCAAACATTGCATTTAAACATTTCCAGCAATTGTTGAATAGTCCTGCACATCTCCTTGGAAGAACAGTCCATTCTTTTTTACAAAAACTCCCGCCGCTGGTTTTTGGGGTTTTTTTTCCGTTTATCAAAACCCTGGTATGATCCATGAACTTTACCAGCGTGCACAGATGGTATGATCCATAATACAACCACCACACTGTTTTTACAGATGGTATGAACAATGACACTGCCACCACAGTGTGTCACAGATGGTATGAAACTACCACCACAGTGTGCCACAGATGGTATGAACAATGACACTGCCAAAAACAGTGTGTCACAGTTTTTTATGATCCAGAGCGCCACCACAGTGTTCTAAGATGGTAGGAAAATCCCCCCACAGGTGCCCCAGAGGGTTTTATCCATGACGCCACCACAGTGTGTCCAGATGGATGAAAACTACCACCCCATGTGCCACAGATGGGAAATACTACCACCACATGTGCCCCCGATGGTATGACCCTGATGCCCCCCCCCAACAGTGTTCAAAAATGGTAGGAAAAAATACCACCACAAAGTTCACAGATGGTATTCCTGATCTGCCACCACAGTGTTCACAGAGGGAGAAACAAACCACCACATGTGCCACAATGGGATAATCACACCACACGGTTTTCCACAAGGTATGACCATAGCTGCCACCACAGTGTGCAAAGAGGAGGAAACACCCCCAAAAGGGGGGCAAAGATGCTGATACCCCCAATGTGTACAGATGGATGATACAAAAAAACTTGTTCACAGAATGTATGAGTTTTTTTAGGTGGAAAGCGTTTTTTTACCTCCAAACAGACCAATTCCCCAAATTAAACCAAAAATCTCTATTCTGGTCTCATCCGTTCAAAAAACATTGTTCCAATATCCCTCTGGCTTGTCCAGTTCATCTTAAGCAAACTACAGATGGGCGACAATGTTCTTTGGACGTGTGGACATTAACATTAGCTAATATAAGAGGCTTTTAGCTGCTGAAGGGTTGACGTTGGGTTCCTTTGTAACTTCAGGGATTATTATACGCTGTCCGCTTGGTGTTATTTTTGTTGGTGCACTGCTCCTGGGGAAGGTAATAATTGAATTTCTTCCATTTGTACACCATGCGTCTGAATGTGGATCGGAGGAGGCCAAACTCTTCAGAGAGGGTTTTTGTAACTTTTTTCAGCCTGATGAGCATCAACAACTCCTCAGAACACTCCGCACGCTGTGATGCACTTCCACAAACGTGTTGCAAAGGTCACCTCTCACATCATCCCATAGACTGAGGCCAACTCTCACACCTGACGTCATCCCATAGACTGAGCTCACCTCTCACACCTGACGTCATCCCGTAGACTGAGGTCACCTCTCACACCTGACGTCATCCCAGAGACTGAGGTCACCTCTCACACCTGACGTCATCCTATAGACTGAGGTCACCTCTCACACGTGACGTCATCCCTTTGGATGAGGTCACCTCTCACACCTGACGTCATCCCATAGGCTGAGGTCATCTCTCACACCTGACGTCATCCCATAGACTGAGGTCACCTCTCACACCTGACTTCATCCCTTAGACTAAGGTCACCTCTCACACCTGACGTCATCCCATAGACTGAGAACACCTGACGTCATCCAATAGACTGAGGTCACCTCTCACACCTGACTTCATCCCATCACACCTGACGTCATCCAATAGACTGAGGTCACCTCTCACACCTGACGTCATCCCATAGACTGAGGTCACCTCTCACACCTGAAGTCATCCCATAGACTGAGGTCCCCTCTCACACCTGAAGTCATCCCATAGACTGAGGTCACCTCTCACACCTGACGTCATCCCATAGACTGAGGTCACCTCTCACACCTGACGTCATCCCATAGACTGAGGTCACCTCTCACACCTGACGTCATCCCATAGACTGAGGTCACCTCTCACACCTGACGTCATCCCATAGACTGAGGTCACCTCTCACACCTGACGTCATCCCGAAGACTGAGAACACCTGACGTCATCCCATAGGCTTAGGTCACCTCTCACACCTGACGTCATCCCATAGGCTGAGGTCATCTCTCACACCTGATGTCATCCCGTAGACTGATGACGTCACCTCTGATCACCTCACACTTGACGTCATCCCATAGGGCTGAGGTCATCTACACACCTGACGTCATCCTGTAGACTGAGATCCAAACCTAGCACTCACACCTGACGTCATCCCATAGACTGAGGTCCCCTCTCACACCTGACGTCATCCCACAGACTGAGACCACCTCTCACACCTGACGTCATCCCGTAGACTGAGGTCACCTCTCACACTTGATGTCATCCCATAGACTGAGGTCACCTCTCACACCTGACGTCATCACATAGACTGAGGTCACCTCTCACACCTGATGTCATCCCGTAGACTGAGGTCATCTCTCACACCTGATGTCATCCCATAGACTGAGGTCCACCTCTCACACCTGACGTCATCCCATAGACTGAGGTCACCTCTCACACCTTGACGTCATCCCATAGACTGAGGCCACCTCTCACACCTTGACGTCATCCCATAGACTGAGGTCACCTCTCACACCTGACGTCATCCCATAGATTGAGAACACCTAACGTCATCCAATAGACTGAGGTCACCTCTCACACCTGACGTCATCCCATAGGCCGAGTCAAACCTTCATCCACTCAATGACGCTAATCCCAAGGTGATCATACTCTCACGCTCACGATGTGTGAATTGGGTCATTCCTAATAGAACACCGAAGTCTAATAGACTTTTTTGATTGGTTCATCACTTTTCTCACAACTTTGACGACCCCATAGAAGAATTCCGCATTCTACAGCCTGAAGTAATGAGGGTACTCCGCTCCCCACCTGACGTCATCCCCATAGACAGAAGGAACACCTTAAGTCACCCCCAGTGTTTACGACCACACTCATTGGACAGTATCACCTCTTCAGCAACTGAGTTTCATCCCAGTAGATGAGGTAATCACACACCATTTACGTTCAACCAGAACCCCGAGGTTTATCCAGACGGGCGACAGAAACCCCCGTAGCGAAGGCAAGTCCACCTCCAACCACACTGGATCGTAATCCCTACCAATGTACCCGTAGGTCGTCCCCCAACTTTAGGACGTCATCCCTTGAACTGCCAATGTCCACCATCACACCTGAGGTCATCCCAGGCTGAAAGGGCACGCTCTCACACCTACGTCATCCCTTGAGAGGTACCTTCCCTCTGCATCAAGACCTCCCGACTAAACACCTGACGAGCCCCATAGGCTAGGGGGCACCTTTCAACACCTGACGTCATCCCCGTAGACTGAGGTCACCTCCTCACACCCCGACGTCATCCCGACCTGAGGTCACCTCTACACCTGACGTCATCCCATGACTGGGGGTCACCTCTCACCCCCCCAGATGCACCCCTAGTGAGGTCACCCCTTTACACCTGAAGTCATTTTCCCCCAAAACTGGAAAACCTCGCATCCAATGACTGGGTCACCCTCACACCTGACTTCACCTGTAGACGGGGGGTCACCTCTCAACCTGACGTCACCCGTAGACTGAGGACCCTCTCACACCTGACCATCCCGTAGACTGAGGTCACCTCTCACACCTGACGTCATCCCCTAGACTGAGGTCACCTCTCATACCTGACGTCATCCCGTAGACTGAGGTCACCTCTCACACCTGACGTCATCCCATAGGCCGAAAATACAAGACTTTCATTCCAGCTTCGAATTATCTGCTAATCCTAAGGGTTCACATACTTCTACCGCTCACAGATGTGTGATATTGGGTCATTTTCCTAATAAAGCAAGAAGTCTAATATTTTTGACTCATTTGTTTGATTTGGTTCTTTATCTAATTTTAGGTCTCACAATCTTTTGAAGACCCCTATACATAGAAATTCCTGCATTTGCTGCAGCCTGAAGTGATGGGTGGATTTTCTTGCTCGCGTCCCCCCTCGGCCGCTCATTCCACCATGTAGCAGCAGAATGCGGAACAACTTGAATGTCTACCAGGTCCAGTGTTTACAGACCACACTTCTTGGACAGCTTATCTCCATCTTCCAGCACAAGAGTTTTTCTCTGTAACATAGTAGATAAGGTTAGAAGACGACACAGGTCCATTGAGTTCAACCTAGGACCCTACGTTGTTGATCCAGAGGGCGACAGAAACCCCTCTGATGCGAAGGCCAATTGTCCCATGAGAAAAAATTCCTTCCCAACTCCACATCTGGCATCAGAATAATCCCTGGACCAACGTCTGATCGCCAGAATGTCGTCCCCATAACTTTTATTATTATATTTTTCAAGATGGACGTCTAAACCCTTCTGGAACTTGGCCAATGACTCCACCATCACAAGCTCTTGAGGCCCCGGGCTCCATAGTGTCACCGCTCTTACAGTAAAAAATCCTCCTCTGTGATGATGGTGAAACGTTTTCTCCTCTGGACATAGAGGAGACCCTCTTGTCATTGTTACAAGCCAAGGTCCACACAGGAGGTGGGTTTCTTCACATACCTCAAGTTCCCATAGGAGTCTCCTATGGTTAGTCCCAACACCTTTGCCCAGTCCACTCTGTTACAGGACTGTGACCCATCCAGACCGCTGCAGGGGTGCCAACTTCTGAAATCCCAATTAGAGTTTCCAGAGTCCCTCAGAATCAAGTCTTCCCAAGATTTCCACAGTCCATACTTTCTCTCATATTCCTGGTCTCTACAAAGCTCATCAGTACACAGGACACCTCCAGCAACCGGCTCACCAACTCCCAGCTCACCCGCCAGGTGCTGCTCGGACATTGCTATGCTGCTGTGCCACTTGCAGCTCACTGACCTCCTCTGCAGAGAAGCCCTGATCTTCTCTTCCTCACAGGTCACAACAGGGTCTCCATGCATCTCATGCGGCTCCACCACACACTTTCTGGTGCCCAAACAATGCACCATATCATCTTCACTATATACTAGCACAACAATTGTGCCACAATCCTCACACCAATGTCAGCAATAAGCTCTTCCTGAGTTTATGATGGTGCTGGCACCTTCTCCTGGAAGTTGGCAGCCGCAGAAACTACCTGCCCTGCTGCCCAGCTACTCTGCCAGGGAATGGCAACATGCAACATGGCACCTTCTCCTGGAAGTTCGGCCCCAGCCGCACTAAAGAACTACCTGCCCTGCTGCCCAGCTACTCTACCAGGGAATGGCAGCATGCAACATGGCACCTTCTCCTGGAAGTTGGCAGCTACAGAAACTACCTGCCCTGCTGCCCAGCTACTCTGCCAGGGAATGGCAGCATGCAACATGGCACCTTCTCCCTTCTCCTGCAAGCTGAAAGCCGTAGAAATTACCATCCCTGCTGCCCAGCTACTCTGCCAGGGAACGACAACATACCATGGTCCGCCCTCCCACTGTTACTCCGAACTCAAGGTGCTTCAGCAGTGAATGGATCCCACCAAAAAAATACATACTACAGCGAAAAGACAAAGGAATGGGGTTTACCAACTTAGACTATAAATGTGCAGTATAGCAGCGCTATGTATGTGCAGGATATGGTAGCACTATTTATGTTTGTCATATGGTGCCACTATGTGTTTTATTGTAACTTTGGGAATAGGACGACGCGTTGGATCTGCACCTCAGGTGTAGACAACCCTAGATATGGTTGTGGTGTAGACAGCCCTAGATACAGCTGTGGTGTAGACAACCATAGATATGGCTGTGGTGTAGACAACCCTAGATACGGCTGTGGTGTAGACAACCCTAGATACGGCTGTGGTGTAGACAACCCTAGATATGGCTGTGGTGTAGACAACCCTAGATACGGCTGTGATGTAGACAACCCTAGATACGGCTGTGGTGTAGACAACCCTAGATACGGCTGTGGTGTAGACAACCCTAGATATGGCTGTATGTAGACAACCCTAATACGGCTGTGTGTAGACAACCCTAGATATGGCTGGGGTGTAGACAACCCTAGATACGGCTGTGGTGTAAGACAACCCTAGATACGGCTGTGGTGTAGAAAACCCCTAGATACGGCTGTGGTGTAGACAACCCTAGATACGGCTGTGGTGTAGACAACACTAGATACAGGCCTGTGGTGTAGACAACCTCTCCCTAGATTTTATGGCTGTGGTGTAGACAACCCTAGATACAGCTGTGGTGTACACAACCCTAGATATGGCTGTGGTGTAGACAACCCTAGATATGGCTGTGGTGTAGACAACCCTAGATACGGCTGTGGTGTAGACAACCCTAGATACTGGGGCACCCTGTGGTTGTAGACAACCCTAGATATGGCTGTGGTGTAGACAACCCTAGATACGGCTGTGGTGTAGACTAGTGTTCCCCAACTCCAGTCCTCAAGGCACACCAACAGGTCATGTTTTCAGGATCTCCCACAGAATGCACTGACAATAATATCACCTGTGCAGAATGTACTGACAAAAATGAAATCACCTGTGCAGAATACACTGACAATAATGATATCACCTGTGCAGAATGCACTGACAATAATGACTTCACTTGTGCAATGCTAAGGAAAGCCAGAAAACATGACCTGTTGGTGGGGCTTGAGGACTAGGGTTGGGAACCTCTGGTGTAGACAACCCTAGATATGGCTGTGGTGTAGACAACCCTAGATACGGCTGTGGTGATGGCACATGGCAGGAGATGGACCTCCTAGTGCGCCCCTTCTTCCTTAGCTTGTGAGCTGCAGATACCTCCCTGGTAATTGTGGTTTCACAACTTTTTGGAGGGTAAATTTTCAATGAAATTTGTTGAGCCAAAGCCTGAAGTGGAGGCCAAAGTATAAGCAGCAGTACAAGTCCTTCCTCTGTCTTCCACCCTCCCTTTAGGTCCACTCTCCACTTTGGCTCATTGAAGTACAGAGGCAGTTTCCCAAAAAATACAATGTGTGAAACCTCTCCTAAAGCAGAGCCCTGTCCCAGGAGCCTCGGGAGCCCTCGTGAGGCGGCGCCTGCTGCTCGGGCCATGGGGACAATGCTCAGGTTTGTCTCTTGTGTATTTCTCTCCGCACGTTACAAGAAAACATTGTGTTTCTATTACATCTGATCTCATTAATAATGAGTGAGAGACAAGCGAGCGGCTGCAGGATCCATTATACATGACTGGCACTGGCACATAATGACAGGGAGCTCACAGTCTGTGCAGGAAACCGGCTGGGGAGCATTTATGGCCCTAACAGGAGGGCTGGGGAGCACTGGTGGCCCTAACAGGAGGGCTGGGGAGCACTGGTGGCCCTAACAGGAGGGCTGGGGAGCTCTGGTGGCCCTAACAGGAGGGCTGGGGAGCACTGGTGGCCCTAACAGGAGGGCTGGGGAGCACTGGTGGCCCTAACAGGAGGGCTGGGGAGCACTGGTGGCCCTAACAGGAGGGCTGGGGAGGCTCCTGGTTGGTCCCTAACAGGAGGGCTGGCTGGTGAACAACTGGGGCCCTAACAGGGGGAGTGGGGGGTGGGGAGCACTGGTGGCCCTAACAGGAGGGCTGGGGAGCACTGGTGGCCCTAACAGGAGGGCTGGGGAGCACTGGTGGCCCTAACAGGAGCGGTGAGGGCAGCTCTGGTGCCCCTAACAGGACGGAGCTGGTGGATGCACTGGTGGCCCTAACAGGAGGGCTGGGGAGCACTGGTGGGCCTATCTGCATGCTGTGTAGCTCTTCATTGCATATATACCCGCCTACGGACTTTCGGCCTAGGAGATACAGCTGAGCAGGAGGCGTGATAACAGCGCCTCTAACTGAAGAGATGCGATAGGTCCGAACCTGAACACCAAGGACAACCGCAGGGGCCGGACTCCACTGGGCAGGGTAGGTGTCTGCACGGGCGGCCACGGTGCTGACTGCGTGCTCTCCCCTACACATAGCAGAAGAGAAGAGAACACGGTGGCCAATATCCCTGAGGCTGGGCCGCCACCTGTCGCACTAACAGCGAATACCCTGACGAGCACTGCAATATAGCCTAACAGCCAAGACTGGCAGCACTGCACATGCCTATCCGCATCTGCAATGTACGTCCTCACGCATCACCATACCCCATCCTACAACATTATCCCTCATGATACCCCTGAGCATACGGCCTCCAATACCCCATCCTTACTCACCAAAGACGAATAATCCAACCTAACCACCACACAAACCCATGCCAGCCTACTCACACTCCTCACCAGTACCTATCCTCACTACCAACCCCTTCCTCCCACCATACACTTCATCTCCACCATCACCCTCCTAATCCTCATCCTCCTTCCTCACATCATCCTCCTTTCCCACACCTTATCCCCACCATCACCATCATCCTCCTCCTCCCCCATCATCCTCCTCCTCCTCCCCCATCATCATCCTCCTCCTCCCCCATCATCCTCCTCCTCCTCCCCCATCATCCTCCTCCTCCTCCACCATCACCATCATCCTCCTCCTCCTCCATCATCCTCCTCGTCCTCCACCATCATTATCCTCCTCATCCTCCTCCATCATCACCATCATCCTCTACCTTCCCCCTCCACCATCTCCTCCACCATTATCATCCTCCTCCACCATTATCATCCTCCTCCACCATCACCATCCTCATCCTCCTCCTCCACCATCACCATCATCCTCTACCTTCCCCCTCCACCATCTCCTCCACCATTATCATCCTCCTCCACCATTATCATCCTCCTCCACCATTATCATCCTCCTCCATCATTATCATCCTCCTCCATCATTATCATCCTCCTCCACCATCATCCTCCTCATCCTCCTCCTCCACCATCATCCTCCTCATCCTCCTCCTCCACCATCATCCTCTACCTTCCCCCTCCTCCATCATCCTCCTCCTCCTCCACCATTATCATCCTCCTCCACCATCACCATCCTCCTCCTCCTCCACCATCACCATCCTCCTCCTCCTCCACCATCATCCTCTACCTTCCCCCTCCACCATCATCCTCCTCATCCTCCGCCTCCACCATCATCCTCTACCTTCCCCCTCGACCATCATCATCCTCCTCCTCCTCCATCACCATCCTCCTCCTCCTCCATCACCATCCTCCTCCTCCACCATCATCCTACTCCACCATCACCATCATCCTCCACCATCATCCTCCTCCTCCTCCACCATCACCATCATCCTCCTCCACCATCATCCTCCTCGTCCTCCACCATCACCATCATCCTCCTCCACCATCATCCTCCTCATCCTCCACCATCACCATCATCCTCCTCCACCATCACCATCATCCTCCTCATCCTCCTCCACCATCACCATCATCCTCCACCATCACCATCATCCTCCTCCACCATCATCCTCCTCCAGGATCATCATTCTCCTTCTTCCTCTTCTCTGTTCTCAGTAATGTTTTACAATGTATCCTGATGCTGAAAGATAAGAAAGAGGAAGGAAAAGAATTCAGCAGATCTATGGCCCCTCTCCCCGTCCTGTGTGATCTTAGCCCGGACCTTCTCCGGAGGCGCCAGATATCGCGGTGGCTTGTGCTGGACGATGGATTTGGCTTCACCTTTAGATGTAACTTTTTACACCAATCTTCGGTCACTGACTTTGCACCAATATCTGATTCCAAAATTTGGGCTCATTTCTGATGAAAAATGTTACATTTCAAGCCACACCCTCTGTGTTATCGAGCCACGCCCACTGCTGCGGTGACCCGCTGCCACGATGCGGCGGATTGTCCTTTTTAATGCATTTTTCTTATACATGTGTCAAAAATGGGAAGCGAGAATTTGTGCTATAAATACACTAAATTTCGACAAATTCTATCACAAAGTCTGGGCACAAGCACATGGGTAAATGCACTTCTGAATTTGTATAATAGTATGTGTGTGGCCCATGCTCAGGGGCCCTAAAAGCACGGGGCCACTGTCACAGGGACCCTGCCCCTATCATAAATACATGTAGCTGGGGACTTCTAAGGCTTGTTCACACTCATATTTTGCAGGCATTTTTTGGGGTCCTAAAAAGTTTTAAAACTGCACGCTCTATAGGGTATGTTCACACGGCTTATTTTGGGGCGCATTTTGCCGAGTATTTGCGCTTAATACGCGCCGAAATGCGCCCCATAATTACGGTGATCCATAGCTCTAATAGAGAACTATGGATTATGCCTCGTCCCCACGCTCGCACAATACGATTGTATTGTAGGCGCGGGGAGATAAGTGACGTGTCAATTACTTGCGGCGAATATGCGCCGCGAGTAATGCATGTCTATGGGGCCGGCGCGGGAGTACGTGCGTATTAGCGCAACTCCCAAACACTCAGCGTAATTGCGGCACGGACTGTATGCCCTGCAATTACGCCGTGTGACCATAGCCTTAGGCTTCATGCATTTTTTTTAATGCGGTTTTTATACCCTTTTTTGCAACAACAAAAAAAACGTATATGGGTACGAGCGTTTTTTTCTGCTGTGTTTTTTTTACCATCACATGATTTTCAATGTGGAAAGATGCTGCGCAAGAAACGCAGCACACGTGACTTTTCCGGGTGTAGTAAAAAAAAAATTAAAAAAACAATATCGGGAGAGATAGAGATTACAGCCGGTCTGAAATGCGCATGCCCCCTGCCGCGCTGCGTCCTGGAAAACCGCGCCTGACCCAAAAGAACAGCGAAAATGCTACAAAGAACAACGCAGCGTCTGGATTGTAAGACCTCGTCCATACAGCACTGGTATCTGGTGGGATCTATGGGACACTGGTTTCTGGTGGGATCTATGGGGCACTGGTTTCTGGTGGGATCTATGGGGCACGGGTTTTCCCGGGTGGGATCTATGGGGCACTGCTTTCCGTTGGGTTTCTATGGGGAAATGGTTTCTGGTGGGATCTATGGGCACTGGTTTCTGGTGGGATCTATGGTTTTTTGGGCACTGGTATCTGGTGGGATCTATGGGGCTCTGGTTTCTGGTGGGATCTATGGGGCACTGGTTTCTGGTGGGATCTATGAGGCTCTGGTTTCTGGTGGGATCTACGGGGCACTGGTATCTGGTGGGATCTATGGGACACTGGTTTCTGGTGGGATCTATGGGGCACTGGTTTCTGGTGGGATCTACGGGGCACTGGTTTCCGGTGGGATCTATGGGCCACTGGTTTCCGGTGGGATCTATGGGGCACTGGTTTCTGGTGGGATCTATGGGGCACTGGTTTCTGGTGGGATCTATGGGGCACTGGTTTCTGGTGGGATCTATGGGGCACTGGTTTCTGGTGGGATCTATGGGGCACTGGTTTCTGGTGGGATCTATGGGGCACTGGTTTCTGGTGGGATCTATGGGGCACTGGTTTCTGGTGGGATCTATGGGGCACTGGTTTCTGGTCAGATCTATGGGGCACTGGTTTCTGGTGGGATCTATGGGGCACTGGTTTCAGGTGGGATCTATGGGGCACTGGTTTCTGGTGGGATCTATGGGGCACTGGTTCTTGGTGGGATCTATGGGGCACTGGTTTTTGGTGGGATCTATGGGGCACTGGTTTCTGGTGTGATTTATGGGGCTCTGGTTTCTGGTGGGATCTATGGGGCACTGGTTTCTGGTGGGATCTATGGGGCACTGGTTTCTGGTGGAATCTACGGAGCACTGGTTTCCGGTGGGATCTATGGGGCACTGGTTTCCGGTGGGATCTATGGGGCACTGGTTTCTGGTGGGATCTATGGGGCACTGGTTTCTGGTGGGATCTATGGGGCACTGGTTTCTGGTGGGATCTATGGGGCACTGGTTTCTGGTCAGATCCATGGGGCACTGGTTTCTGGTGGGATCTATGGGGCACTGGTATCTGGTGGGATCTATGGGGCTCTGGTTTCTGGTGGGATCTATGGGACACTGGTTTCTGGTGGGATCTATGGGGCACTGGTTTCTGGTGGGATCTATGGGGCACTGGTTTCTGGTGGGATCTATGGGGCACTGGTTTCTGGTGGGATCTATGGGGCACTGGTTTCTGGTGGGATCTATGGAGCACTGGTTTCTGGTCGGATCTATGGAGCACTGGTTTCTGGTTTGATCTATGGCGCACTGGTTTCTGGTGGGATCTATGGGGCTCTGGTTTCTGGTGGGATCTATGGGACACTGGTTTCTGGTGGGATCTATGGGGCTCTGGTTTTTGGTGGGATCTATGGGGCACTGGTTTCTGGTGGAGTCTATGGGGCTCTGGTTTCTGGTGGGATCTATGGGGCACTGGTTTCTGGTGGGATCTATGGGGCACTGGTTTCTGGTGGGATCTATTGGGCACTGGTTTCTGGTGGGATCTATGGGCACTGGTTTCTGGTGGGATCTATGGGGCACTAGTTTCTGGTGGGATCTATGGGGCTCTGGTTTCTGGTGAGATCTATGGGGCACTGGTTTTTGGTGGGATCTATGGGGCACTGGTTTCTGGTCAGATCCATGGGGCACTGGTTTCTGGTGTGATCTATGGGGCACTGGTTTCTGGTGGGATCTATGGGGTACTGGTTTCCGGTGAGATCTATGGGGCACTGGTTTCTGGTGAGATCTATGGGGCACTGGTATCTGGTGGGATCTATGGGGCACTGGTTTCTGGTGGGATCTATGGGGCACTGGTTTCTGGTGGGATCTATGGGGCACTGGTTTCTGGTGGGATCTATGGGGCACTGGTTTCTGGTGGGATCTATGGGGCACTGGTTTCTGGTGGGATCTATGGGGCACTGGTTTCCGGTGGGATCTATGGGGCACTGGTTTCCGGTGGGATCTATGGGGCACTGGTTTCTGGTGGGATCTATGGGGCACTGGTTTCTGGTGGGATCTATGGGGCACTGGTTTCTGGTGGGATCTATGGGGCACTGGTTTCTGGTGGGATCCTTGGGGCACTGGTTTCTGGTGGGATCCTTGGGGCACTGGTTTCTGGTGAGATCTATGGGACACTGGTTTCTGGTGGGATCTATGGGACACTGGTTTCTGGTGGGATCTATGGGGCACTGGTTTCTGGTGGGATCTATGGGGCACTGGTCAGATCCATGGGGCACTGGTTTCTGGTGGGATCTATGGGGTACTGGTTTCTGGTGGGATCTATGGGGCACTGGTTTCTGGTGGGCTCTATGGGGCACTGGTTTCTGGTGGGATCTATGGGGCACTGGTTTGTGGTGGGATCTATGGAGCACTGGTTTCCGGTGGGATCTATGGGGCACTGGTTTCCGGTGGGATCTACAGGGCACTGGTTTCTGGTCAGATCCATGGGGCAATTGTTTCTGGTGGGATTTATGGGGCACTGGTTTCCGGTCAGATCTATGGGGCTCTGGTTTCTGGTGGGATCTATTGGGAACTGGTTACAGACGGATTTTCTGCAGACTCTACATACTGAATCCACCGAAAATCCATCTGTAACCAGTGCCCCATAGACCGCAATAGAAAATCCGAGCTGCAGTCTACATGGATTCTGGCTGGCTTTAGAACATTTTTGCAAAAACTACAGTACAGCGATGTAAAATTGCTGTCGGATCTGAAGGCCATTATAACATTTGCTGTGTAGACATAGCCTCAGGCAGCGCTGGATTTTGGGCGGATTTTCAACAGATTCAGTATTTTGAATCCGGTGAAAATCCGACCTTCCCTGGCGCTGCGCAGCCCCAATAGAAATCATTTTTTACTGAGAGTTTCCAAAACCTAAAACTGTAGGTAGAATACAGAACATGTTGTATAATCCGCCGGACCCCCAGGGATTCCTGTGCAGCCAATGTTCCGGATTGTCAGGAATCGGTGCAGTGCGGTCCAGCGATGTGGAAATGCCGTCGGATTTTGGCCGCTATTTTCAAATTGCCGTGTAGACGTAGCCTAATAGTCTGTAGGTTTATATTTGCCTGCTGACATGGAGCCGACCTCCGCCCGCTGCCGCCTTTGACAAAAAATATTTAAAAAATCACCAAATCACCAGGAGCTGCTGGAAGCTTTTTTTTTTAATAGTTTTTTTTTTTTTTAGCAAAACTGCAAAATGTGAAGCTGCCCTAATGACTGCGCAGAGACAATGAGACCACAGTGCGTATTCTGTGTGTGGGGGGGAGGTTGCTTTATGATGAGCATCTATAGGAATAGAATGGGCCACTGCTATATGTGAGGGGATAGGAGCTGCTCCATGTAACCTGTCCCCGAGGATACACTGGTAACATGGATTATCTGTGAGGATGACGCAGCACATGGCCCCCGTTATATTTAGCTGCTGTCAGTATATACTGCATTCATATTGGGCAATATCAGGGCTGACAAGACAGCAGGAGTGAGGGGTGATAAGACAGAACAGGATGGGGCATATGACAACTAGGGGGTGGTAAGACAGTAGGAGTAGGGGTGATAGACAGAGTGGGAGGGGGCATAAGACATCTAAGACTTAAGGTGGGGTTGGTAAGACAGAGCAGGAGTGGGGGGTGATAAGCATAGTTGCCAACTTTTGAAATTGAAAAAGCAGGAGATTGTAGTGGGCGGCGCGCCACGCGCGCGGCGGCAATTTTTTTATGGCCACGCCCACCTTGTCGGTGTGCCACGCCCCTTCAAAAAGCCACACCCACTCCACCTAACTGCATACCGGCTTTGGATGAAAGCCAGGTAGATGCCCTTATAGCCAGGTAGTAGCCCCCCATAACCAGGTTTGTGCCCCCTTTCGGCAGGTAGATGCCCCTTGTAGCCAAGTAGATGCCCCTTGTAGCCAAGTTGATGCCCGTCTGTAGCCAGGTAGATGCCCCCCTTTGTTTGCCAGTTTGATGCCCCCCTTTGTTAGCCAGTTAGATGCCCCCGTTTGTTAGGCCAGTTAGATGCCCCCCTTTGTTAGCCTGGTAGATGCCCCCCTTTGTTAGCAGGTAGTGTCCCCTCTGTTGCCAGGTAGTTACCCTCTCTGTTGCCAGGTTGATGCCCCCATTGTTAGCCAGGTAGTGCCCCTCTGTTAGCCGGTAGTGCCCCCTTTTTTAGCCAGGTAGTGGCCCCTTTTGTTAGCCAGGTAGTGCCCCCACTGTTGCCAGGTAGATGCCCCCATTGTTAGCCAGTAATTGCCCCTTTGTTAGCGAGGTAGTGCCCCCTCTGTTGCCAGGTAGATGCCCCCATTGTTTGCAGGTAGCGCCCCCTCGTTGCCGGGTTTGTCCCCCCATTGTGAGCCAGTTAGATGCCCCATTGTTTGCCAGGTAGTGCCCCCACCGTTGACCGGTAGGTGCCCCCAGTGTTTGCCAGGTAGGTGACCCATTGTTTGCCAGGTAGTGCCTCCTCTGTTGCCAGGTGATGCCCCATTGTTTGCCAGGTAGTCCCCCCTCTGTTGCCAGGTGTTGCCCCCTCTGTTAGCCAGGTAGTGCCCCCATTGTTCCCCCTCTTTTGCCAGGTATTTGCCCCCTTTGTTGCCAGGTTTAGTGCCCCATTGTTTGCCAGGTAGATGCTCCCTCTGTTGCCAGGTAGATGCCCCCTTTGTTGCCAGGTAGTGCCCCCATTGTTTGCCAGGTAGATGCTCCCTCTGTTGCCAGGTAGATGCCGGCTTTGGTGCCGGGTAGTGGCCCGTGTGTTGCCAGGTAGTGCCCCCTTTGTTTGCCAGGTAGTGCCCCCATTGTTTACCAGGTAGCTGCTCCCTCTGTTGCCAGGTAGATGCCCCCTTTGTTGCCAGGTAGTGCCCCCATTGTTACAAGGTAGTGCCCCCATTGTTTGCCAGGTAGTGCCCCCTTTGTTTGCCAGGTAGATGCTCCCTCTGTTGCCAGGTAGATGCTCCCTCTGTTGCCACCACTTTGTTGCCAGGTAGTGCCCCCTTTGTTTGCCAGGTAGTGCCCCCATTGTTTGCCAGGTAGATGCTCCCTCTGTTGCCAGGTGATGCCCCCATTGTTTGCCAGGTAGTGCCCCCATTGTTCCCCCTCTGTTGCCAGTTAGTGCCCCCTTTGTTGCCAGGTAGTGCCCCCATTTGTTAGCCAAGGTAGTTCTCCATTGTTTGCCAGGCAGATGTTTCCCTCTGTTGCCGGGTAGTGCCCCCAATTGTTTGCCAGAGATGCTCCCTCTGTTGCCAGGTAGATTCCCCCTTTGTGGCCAGGTAGATTCCCCCTTTGTTGCCAGGTAGTGCCCCCTGTGTGGCCAGGTAGTGCCCCCCTTGTTGCCGGGTAGATGCTCCCTCTGTTGCCAGGTAGATGCCCCTTGTTGCCGGTAGATGCCCCTTTGTTGCCAGTTAGGGCCCCCGTTGTTGCCAGGTAGTGCCCCCATTTTTTTCCAGGTAGATGCCCCCTTTTTTGCCAGATAGTGCCCCCTTTATTGCCAGGTAGTGCCCCCATTGTTTGCCAGGTAATGCTCCCATTGTTTGACAGGTAGATGTTCCCTCTGTTGCCAGGTAGTGCCCCCATTGTTTGCCAGGTAGATGCTCCCTCTGTTGCCAGGTAGTGCCCCCATTGTTTGCCAGGTAGATGCTCACTCTGTTGCCAGGTAGTGCCCCCATTGTTTGCCAGGTAGATGCTCCCTCTGATGCCAGGTAGATGCCCCCATTGTTTGCCAGGTAGTGCCCCCATTGTTCCCCCTCTGTTGCCAGGTAGTGCCCCCATTGTTGCCAGGTAGTGCCCCCATTGTTTGCCAGGTAGATGCTCCCTCTGTTGCCAGGTAGATGCCCGCTTTGTTGCCAGGTAGTGCCCCCTTTGTTGCCAGGTAGTGCCCCCCATTGTTTTCCAGGTAGATGCTCCCTCTTTTGCCAGGTAGATGCCCCCTTTATTGCCAGATAGTGCCCCCTTTATTGCCAGGTAGTGCCCCCTTTATTGCCAGGTAGTGCCCCCCATTGTTTGCCAGGTAATGCTCCCATTTTTTGACAGGTCGATGATCCCTCTGTTGCCAGGAAGTGCCCGCATTGTTTGGCAGGGTAGATGTTTCCCTCTGTTGCCAGGTAGTGCCCCCATTGTTTGCCAGGTAGATGCTCCCTCTGTTGCCAGGTAGTGCCCCATTGTTTGCCAGGTAGATGCTCCCTCTGATGCCAGGTAGATGCCCCATTGTTTGCCAGGAAGTGCCCCCATTGTTCCCCCTCTGTTGCCAGTTAGTGCCCCCTTTGTTGCCAGGTAGTGCCCCCATTGTTTGCCAGGTAGATGCTCCCTCTGTTGCCAGGTAGTTGCCCGCTTTGTTGCCAGGTAGTTGCTCCCTCTGTTGCCAGGTAGATCCCCCCTTTGTTGCCAGGTAGTGCCCCCTTTGTTGCCAGGTAGTTCCCCCCATTGTTTTCCAGGTAGTGCCCCCATTGTTTACCAGGTAGTGCCCCCATTGTTTGCCAGGTAGATGCTCCCTATGTTGCCAGGTAGTGCCCCTTTTTTGCCAGGTAGTTCCCCCAATGTTTGCCAGGTAGATGCTCCCTCTGTTGCCAGGTAGATGCCCCCTTTGTTGCCAGGTAGTGCCCCCTTTGTTGCCAGGTAGTGCCCCCATTGTTTGCCAGGTAATGCCCCCATTGTTTGCCAGGTAGCTGTTCCCTCTGTTGCCAGGTAGATGTTCCCTCTGTTGCCAGGTAGTGCCCCCTTTGTTGCCAGGTAGATGCCCCCTCTGTTGCCAGGTAGTGCCCCCATTGTTTGCCAGGTAGATGCTCCCTCTGTTGCCAGGTAGTGCCCCCTTTGTTGCCAGGTAGTGCCCCCATTGTTTGCCAGGTAGTGCCCCCATTGTTTGCCAGGTAGATGTTCCCTCTGTTGCCAGGTAGATGTTCCCTCTGTTGCCAGGTAGTGCCCCCATTGTTTGCCAGGTAGATGCTCCCTCTGTTGCCAGGTAGATGCTCCCTCTGTTGCCAGGTAGTGCCCCATTGTTTGCCAGGTAGATGCCCCCGTTGTTGCCAGGTAGATGCCCCCTTTGTTGCCAGGTAGATGCCCCCTTTGTTGCCAGGTTTTGCCCCCATTGTTTGCCAGGTAGTGCCCTCATTGTTTACCAGGTAGATGCTCCCTCTGTTGCCAGGTAGATGCCCCCTTTGTTGCCAGGTAGTGCCCCCATTGTTTGCCAGGTAGTGCCCCCATTGTTTGCCAGGTAGTGCCCCCATTGTTTGCCAGGTAGATGCTCCCTCTGTTGCCAGGTAGATGCTCCCTCTGTTGCCAGGTAGTGCCCCCATTGTTTGCCAGGTAGTGCCCCCATTGTTTGCCAGGTAGATGCTCCCTCTGTTGCCAGGTTTTGGCCCCCTTGTTTGCCAGGTAGTGCCCCCATTGTTCCCCCTCTGTTGCCAGTTAGTGCCCCCTTTGTTGCCAGGTAGTGCCCCCATTGTTTGCCAGGTAGTTCCTCCATTGTTTGCCAGGCAGATGCTCCCTCTGTTGCCAGGTAGTGCCCCCATTGTTTGCCAGGTAGATGCTCCCTCTGTTGCCAGGTAGATGCCCCCTTTGTTGCCAGGTAGATGCCCCCTTTGTTGCCAGGTAGTGCCCCCTTTGTTGCCAGGTAGTGCCCCCATTGTTTTCCAGGTAGATGCTCCCTCTTTTGCCAGGCAGATGCCCCCTTTATTGCCAGATAGTGCCCCCTTTATTGCCAGGTAGTGCCCCCATTGTTTGCCAGGTAATGCCCCCATTGTTTGACAGGTAGATGTTCCCTCTGTTGCCAGGTAGTGCCCCCATTGTTTGCCAGGTTGATGTCCCCTCTGTTGCCGGGGTAGTTCCCCATTGTTTGCCAGGTAGTTGCTCACTCTGTTGCCAGGTAGTGCCCCCATTGTTTGCCAGGTAGATGCTCCCTCTGATGCCAGGTAGATGCCCCCATTGTTTGCCAGGAAGTGCCCCCATTGTTCCCCCTCTGTTGCCAGTTAGATGCCCCCTTTGTTGCCAGGTAGTGCCCCCATTGTTTGCCAGGTAGTGCCCCCATTGTTTGCCAGGTAGATGCTCCCTCTGTTGCCAGGTAGTGCCCCCATGTTTTGTCAGGAGAATGCCCGCCTGTTGCCAGGTAGATGCCCCCTTTGTTGCCAGGTAGTGCCCCCTTTGTTGCCAGGTAGTGCCCCCATTGTTTGCCAGGTAGTGCCCCCATTGTTTACCAGGTAGTGCCCCCATTGTTTGCCAGGTAGATGCTCCCTCTGTTGCCAGGTAGTGCCCCCTTTGTTGCCAGGTAGTGCCCCCAATGTTTGCCAGGTAGATGCTCCCAATGTTGCCAGGTAGATGCCCCCCTTTGTTGCCAGGTAGTGCCCCCCCTTTGTTGCCAGGTTGTGCCTCCATTGTTTGCCAGGTATTGCCCCCTTTGTTGCCAGGTAATGCCCCCATTGTTTTCCAGGTAGCTGTTCCCTCTGTTGCCAGGTAGATGTTCCCTCTGTTGCCAGGTAGTGCCCCCATTGTTTGCCAGGTAGATGCTCCCTCTGTTGCCAGGTAGTGCCCCCATTTTTGCCAGGTAGATGCTCCTCTGTTGCCAGGTAGTGCCCCATTGTTTGCCAGGTAGTGCCCCCATTGTTTGCCAGGTAGTACCCCCATTGTTTGCCAGGTCATTCCCCCATTGTTTGCCAGGTAGATGTTCCCTCTGTTGCCAGGTAGATGTTCCCTCTGTTGCCAGGTAGTGCCCCCATTGTTTGCCAGGTAGATGCTCCCTCTGTGGCCAGGTAGATGCCCCCTCGTTTGCCAGGTAGTGCCCCCATTGTTTGCCAGGTAGATGCTCACTCTGTTGCCAGGTAGATGCCCCTTTGTTCCCAGGTAGTGCCCCCTTTGTTACCAGGTAGTCCCCCCATTTTTTAGCCAGGTAGTGCCCCCAAATTGTTTGCCAGGTAGTCCCCCCCTAAAGCTAATAAAAATAAATAATAAAAAGCCACTCACCTGACCAGGCTTCTGCAGCGCGGCACTCCGGTGATCTCCTCAGGGGAAGTGAGAGCAGCCGCGCGTACTCCCCCTGCGCTGCTGACCTGTATGTACGGCGCACCCCCGGCCGGCGCTGTACTCAACAGGGGGGAGGGAGGAGGGGACGATCCCTCCCCCTGCCTCTCCCTGCACAGCAAGACTCGGGCGGGTGAAGCGGGGCCGCAGCGGCCGCTTCACCGCCTGTGGGATGGCCGGCAGGCCAGGTAGCGCACCAGCGCTACTCTGTCGCCGCGGTCAGTTAAAGAGCCCGGCGGGAGTTTCGCCAACTCTGCTGGGAGGGCGGGGGGGGACCCCCATTAGCGACACCCCCCCCGCCCAAAGCGGGAGAGTTGGCATGTATGGTGATAAGACAGGGGGGGGGGTGTCAGGGTCCTTTCCACACAACGTGGTTTTCGCGTCAGATTCGTAAACCGTCTGAAAACCGACAAGAAACCGTCCCCATAGACTTCATAAGAAAATCCGTTTAGTAATCTACACTGAATGGATTTTCAGCCGCCCGCGTTCTGGAAAACTTAGGACGAGATGTCTGGAAATTGCCGGTGCTGCATCAGTTTTTAGGCGCATTAAATAAGTGTAAAGTGCGCCAGGAAGTCCGACCCTATCAAAAATCTGGCGTCAGGTCTACCTTGCATAGTAAACGTAATGCGCCTATAAAATTGGATGCGGTTTTGCGCCTCCATAAGGAAATGCGGCTATTGAGGCGCATAGCAAATCATTACAGGTGTATAAGTGTTAGGCGCATTTCATACACTTGATAAGCTATGCGCCTCCGTGCGCGATGTGCCTTCTAATGATAGGCTAGGTGCCGTGATTTTCGCTAATCGCGGCACCTAACATTTCATTGGTAGAGTATGTAATGCGCCTAACACATATACACTGTAATGATGTGCTGTGCACCTCAATAGGCACATTTCGTTATGGAGGTGCACAGTGCATCATTTTTAGGCGCATTACAATGTGTTGGTCCCAGCATATAGTTTTGGTGCACGACAGTTCATTTACATCCAAAATATGCCGTTAAAAGCGGTTTTAGTGCAAAATAGACCAAAAAACTGTTGTTGGCGTGTTGGGAAATGTCGCCCTTAGAGCGTGCACAATCTTGCATGCGGTTTTCAGGCAGAAGATGTGCAATTCAATGGTTATAGGGGATGATATGGGGGGTGATAAGACAGAACAGGAGGGGGTATATGACAGCTAGGGGGTGATAAGACAGAGCAGGAGGGGGTATATGACAGCTAGGGGTGATAAGACAGAGCAGGAGGGGGAATAAGACAGCTAGGGGGGAGATAAGACAGAGCAGGAGGGGGTATATGACAGCTAGGGGAGATAAGACAGAGCAGGAGGGGGTATATGACAGCTAGGGGGGATAAGACAGCAGGAGGGGGTATATGACAGCTAGGGGTGATAAGACAGAACAGGAGGGGGTATATGACAGCTAGGGGAGATAAGACAGAGCAGGAGGGGGAATAAGACAGCTAGGGGGGATAAGACAGAGCAGGAGGGGGTATATGACAGCTAGGGGTGATAAGACAGAACAGGAGGGGGTATATGACAGCTAGGGGAGATAAGACAGAGCAGGAGGGGGTATATGACAGCTAGGGGAGATAAGACAGAGCAGGAGGGGGTATAAGACAGCTAGGGGGTGATAAGACAGAGCAGGAGGGGGTATATGACAGCTAGGGGGTGATAAGACAGAGCAGGAGGGGGTATATGACAGCTAGGGGGTGATAAGACAGAGCAGGAGGGGGTATATGACAGCTAGGGGGTGATAAGACAGAGCAGGAGGGTGTATATGACAGCTAGGGGAGATAAGACAGAGCAGGAGGGGGTATATGACAGCTAGGGGAGATAAGACAGAGCAGGAGGGGGTATATGACAGCTAGGGGGGATAAGACAGAGCAGGAGGGGGTATATGACAGCTAGGGGGTGATAAGACAGAGCAGGAGGGGGTATATGACAGCTAGGGTGATAAGACAGAGCAGGAGGGGTATATGACAGCTAGGGGGGATAAGACAGAGCAGGAGGGGGTATATGACAGCTAGGGGAGATAAGACAGAGCAGGAGGGGGAATAAGACAGCTAGGGGGGATAAGACAGAACAGGAGGGGGTATATGACAGCTAGGGGGTGATAAGACAGAGCAGGAGAGGGTATATGACAGCTAGGGTTGGATAAGACAGAGCAGGAGGGGTACAAGACAGCTAGGGGGTGATAAGACAGAACAGGAGGGGGTATAAGACAGCTAGGGGGAGATAAGACAGAGCAGGAGGGGGAATCTGACAGCTAGGGGGTGATAACACAGAGCGGGGGGGTGTATATGACAGCTAGGGGTGATAAGACAGAGCAGGAGGGTGTATATGACAGCTAGGGGGTGATAAGACAGAGCAGGAGGGGGTATATGACAGCTAGGGGGTGATAAGACAGAGCAGGAGGGGGTATATGACAGCTAGGGGGGATAAGACAGAACAGGAGGGGGTATAAGACAGCTAGGGGGTGATAAGAAAGAGCAGGAGAGGGTATATGACAGCTAGGGGGTGATAAGACAGAGCAGGAGGGGGTATATGACAGCTAGGGGTGATAAGACAGAGCAGGAGGGGGTATATGACAGCTAGGGGGTGATAAGACAGAGCAGGAGGGGTTATATGACAGCTAGGGGTGATAAGACAGAGCAGGAGGGGGTATATGACAGCTAGGGGGTGATAAGACAGAGCAGGAGAGGGTATATGACAGCTAGGGGGTGATAAGACAGAGCAGGAGGGGGTATATGACAGCTAGGGGAGATAAGACAGAGCAGGAGGAAGTATATGACAGCTAGGGGGTGATAAGATAGAGCAGGAGGGGGAATAAGACAGCTAGGGGGTGATAAGACAGAGCAGGAGGGGGTATATGACAGCTAGGGGGTGATAAGACAGAGCAGGAGGGGGTATATGACAGCTAGGGGGGATAAGACAGAACAGGAGGGGGTATAAGACAGCTAGGGGGTGATAAGAAAGAGCAGGAGGGGGGATATGACAGCTAGGGGGTTTATAAGAGAGCGGAGGGGTATATGACAGTAGGGGGAGATAAGGACAGAGCAGGGGGGGGTATATGACAGCTAGGGGGGATAGACAGAGCAGGAGGGGGGTAAATGACAGTAGGGGGGATAAGCAGAACAGAGGGGGGTATAAGACAGCTAGGGGAGATAAGAAAGAGCAGGAGAGGGTATATGACAGCTAGGGGGTGATAAGACAGAGCAGGAGGGGGTATATGACAGCTAGGGGGTGATAAGGGGGTATATGACAGCTAGGGGGTGATAAGACAGAGCAGGAGGGGGTATATGACAGCTAGGGGGTGATAAGACAGAGCAGGAGGGGGGTAAATGTCAGCTAGGGGTGATGACAGAGCAGAGGGGGTATATGACAGCTAGGGGGTGATAAGACAGAGCAGGAGGGGGTATATGACAGCTAGGGGGTGATAAGACAGAGCTGGAGGGGGGATAAGACAGAGCAGGAGGGAGTATATGACAGCTAGGGGGGATAAGATAGATCAGGAGGGGGTATAAGACAGAGCAGGAGGGGGTATATGACAGCTAGAGGGTGATAAGACAGAGCAGGAGGGGGTATATGACAGCTAGGGGGGATAAGACAGAGCAGGAGGGGGTATATGACAGCTAGGGGGGATAAGATAGATCAGGAGGGGGTATATGACAGCTAGGGGGGATAAGATAGATCAGGAGGGGGTATATGACAGCTAGGGGGTGATAAGACAGAGCAGGAGAGGGTATATGACAGCTAGGGGTGATAAGACAGAGCAGGAGGGGTTATAAGACAGAGCAGGAGGGGGTATAAGATAGCTAGTGGGTGATAAGACAGAACAGGAGGGGGTATATGACAGCTAGGGGGGATAAGACTAATACCTCCATAGCATGACCACATATCGTCACCACATAGTGACTGAATAATACCAACACACCATGTCCACATATCACCACCACATAGTGACTGAATAATACTTTTACACCATGACCACATATCACCACCACATAGTGACTGAATAATACCAACACACCATGACCACATATCATCACCACATAGTGAATAATACCAACAGACCATGACCACATATCACCACCACATAGTGACTGAATAATACCACTACAACATGGCAAGATATCACAACCACATAGTGACTGAATAATATCACAACACCATGACCACATGACACCACCACATAGTGACTGAATAATACCAACACACCATGACCACATATCACCACCACATAGTGACTGAATAATACTGCCACACCATGACCACATATCACCACCACATAGTGACTGAATAATACCTCCACACCATGACCACATAGTGACTGAATAATACAACAAACCATGACCACATATCACCACCACATAGTGACTTAATAATACCAACACACCATGACCACATATCACCACCACATAGTGAGTGCATAATACCTCCACACCATTACTGAATATGAACCATTACACTTTGCACACATATAAGTGATTACAGTTCAGGCACATTTAGTGACTCACAGGTGACGCTTCTCCGATGAGTCGTTCATGTTCCTTTTTCTTCTCCATCCGGTCCACACCTTCATGTTGACTTCTCTTGGACAACACTTGTCCCTGCAGATTTGGACACAAATATCTTAGAATCCTCACTTTTGCAGCTCCTCTACCTTTTCCCAACTCTGTGGGAGAGCGGGTTCAGGTTACAGCTTAGGGGCACAGTCTCGGAGGAAGAACAGAGGACTAAACCCCTGGAGATTGTGCTTTGGCCTGTACCTCTCAGAATCAGATTTTGTTGTCCGAACTCCCTCCCCAGCACCCAGAAGATCAGCCGCAGGCAGGATTCATGGTCTCTAGGTGGTGCTGGGGATGGAGTTTAGCATTGTCACACTTCTTGTAGTGTTTCTGTTTTTTCTACAGATTTCCCCGTTGGACCATGATGGATTTATTGAACCAGCATTGGATCATTTTCTTCAATAAGATGGTCCCGGAGGCCGGTGTCGGGGAAAGTTTATTTACATAAAGTGTTTTTGTGTTCAGTCCGTGTGTTTTTTACCATTTGACAGACGCCTCTGTATTATTAGTGCTGGGGCTCGGTGCCAAGCCCCAGCGCTAGTAATCAGGACCGTCTTTTCCATTGGGCAGGGTAGGCGGATGCCCAGGCGGCTCCTCTGAGCTCATGGGGCCCGCCTGGGCGGTCTTCACTGCCGGCCTGCCTGTGCTGTAAATAGTCATGCGCCGGCTGCTGGTGATGAAAGCCGGTGCTTGGAAGCAGCGGTGGAAGCGGATTGCCACAAGCGGCACTCGTCCTGTGTAGCGGCCCAGGCTGCACATTCCGGCATAGGCGGCATGAGGGCGTTACGCCGCTTACGTCAGATACTAGCTTCTCGGCAGGGGAACGGGGAGGGGTAAGTATAGTTGTTTTTATTTTTTCTAATCAGAGGGGCTATGCTCCTACAGGGGGCTATATAACTACAGGGGGAAAATATTCCTACATCGGGCTATGCACCAAAAAGAGGCTATATGCCCACAGGGGGGACTAATATTCCTACAGGGGGTTGTATACACACATGGGGCTATATACTCACAGGGGTCAAATATTCCTACAGTGGGCTGTATAAATACAGGGGCCTATACACACCTACAGGGAGCTATGGGCTCCGATTGTTTGCTATGGGCTCTGATTGGTTGCTATGAGCCCTGTTTTATTGCTATGGGCAACAGGGCAATAATAAAATGCCTTTAGCCTGGATACAAGTCTATGTCGGAATAACAATAAATAATGATAAGACAGAAGAGAAGCAGAATATACAGAAAAAAGGTTAAGGTGAAAGGAGGGCGCAGACAGCATCACACACAGACCAGCACACTAGACCACACCATAGATCAGCGCTGTGTTGTCATAAATGGGTTCGAACCATGTCTACATGGAATTTAAATGCTCTCTGGTTACATTCACCCTCCGAAAATACACAGACTGGTTAATATGGAGAGTAGACCAGTATGAGTGATGGCAATCTCTGTACAGCGCTGTGGAATATGTTGTTGCCATACAGAGGAGCAGCATAATGTCTTCATCCTGGGAACAGGAATAACTAGAAATCATTGAGCTGCATACAGTCTGAGGGCAGAAGTAAAGCAGAATGTACAAAACAAGTGGACGGAGGGCACAAACAGTATCACATCTCAGCAGAAGAACATATCGACCATGGACCAAGATGATGTTATAGAATCACCAGCAATGAACTCTCCAGAGAGAGCAGAGGGTGATGCTCAAACAAAAGCTGGTGTTATGGCTCCCCCCCGCTGGCGGTGGCTGAATTTGCAGTTTGGCAATTTACTTTTACTATTTTTTAATAAAAAGTAGATAAATTTGCAGGAAATATTCCTCCAGGAGCCGCCAGGTTGTAAAGAATTTTAATCAATATAAGTGATGCTGATCCTCCCCCGGCATTTTCACCCAGCTTTCCCGGACTCCTGACACCGAACCCGTCACACAGTGTTCTATCCTATTGTATTGTTTTATTATGTAACAATTCATCAGTTTGTGACACCTGCATTACCTGCAGCCTACACTGGTGGTCCCCCAGCTTCTCCAGTAAGTGATATAGACATGAAATGGTTTTAAAGAAAATGGACAAACCTAAAATGAAGCAAATGATTTTCACATGTGTCCGTGATTACCTTGAGTAATAGAAGTTGCACTAAGTTTTACTCTGAAATCTTTCTTAATTCCTGTTGTGGTTTGATATTGATATTCAGTCTGCAGCTGCTACTAGTGTCAGATTTTCTAACGTGGGGATGTCCTCCCAGTAATGGATACTGGATGTGAGCTGTGTGTCCAGGATGCTGCTGCCATCACTCGCTCTCATGTGGGGGTGTCCTCCCAGTAACACATGCTGGATGTGTGCTCTGTGTGTCCAGGATGCTGCTGCCATCACTCGCTCTCATGTGGGGGTGTCCTCCCAGTAACACATGCTGGATGTGAGCTCTGTGTGTCCAGGATGCTGCTGCCATCACTCGCTCTCATGTGGGGGTGTCCTCCCAGTAACACATGCTGGATGTGAGCTCTGTGTGTCCAGGATGCTGCTGCCATCACTTGCTCTCATGTGGGGGTGTCCTCCCAGTAATACATGCTGGATGTGAGCTCTGTGTGTCCAGGATGCTGCAGCCATCACTCGCTCCCATGTAGGGGTGTCCTTCCAGAAATACATGCTGGATGTCAGCTCTGTGTGTCCAGGATGCTGCTGCCATCACTCGATTCATGTGGGGGTGTCCTCCAGTAATAACATGCGGATGTAACTCTG